>JAMFQS010000042.1:172783-215580 GCA_025503055.1 Sordariomycetes sp. B11D1 | reverse complement strand
GGGGGGGGCACCCACCCTCACTTGTGAGGGAGTGGAGGTACAAACGGGGGTTGCGAGGCGGGCATCAGACCCGAGCCGCATCAGACCGCGCCGCTTCGAGAGAGGGCGGCCTTTGGACCCAAGCCTCGCGGGCGTTGCACGTAGTCTCGCCCGACCCCTGGTTCTCTGAAAAGGAGCGAGTTGTGACTGTCCTTCACACGCGCAGAGACACGATCATGGCTGTGGCTGCCACGGGTGCGTGCGTCGTGGCTATAGCTCAGTGGAGCAGCTGCCGGAGCCCACCGACGGCTCGTGCTCAGGGGCCCCATTGGGACGCGACACAGACGGCTTCGCCCTTCCAGGCCTCTCTGCCTTGGCGTTGGGCCCATATATTCCCAAGAGGCCGTTCCGAAGATACATGTTACACACATGTCTTGGGGGGTACCTTGTGTGCGTACGTCGTCAGGTCAGCATAGGCCTACATTTCCTGGCCTCTCGCACATTCTCTTCCTTACCTTTACGCTTGACGAGCTCGGTATGCCAGCACTTACATGCCGTGCATATCCGCATCCTCGTTGCCACTAGAGCCTCTCTATGCGGCGGCTGCTCCACGGACTGGCCTAATAGGTAAGAACTCGCCAGTAAGCTACAGCGGGACGTGGAGTGCCACCCGGGCTTCTCCTCGTGTGCTCATGGCCTGCGACGACAGCAGTCATGTAGAAGAATAAGCGAGAGAACAAGGATATCAAGTAACAGATAAGGGGACAGTGGAGATGTACGAGAGGCAAACAAAAAAAAAGATTTGAAAGGTCCGGTTCTGGATCCCGAATGCCAGACGCCATGCGAATCTATATCCCAGCTGCAATCTATCGTATCGTGACCCATGGTATATCCTGTCATATCCAACACTCCCCCCTCCCCCGCTCCCTTCACCGTCTTCCTGCCCAACCTGCGTTCCCGTAAACATCCTATGCATCAAGCCTCCAAACTCCTCTCAACAGATTATGCTACTCCCAAACACACACACCCCAAAACCAGAACTTCCCAAAAAAAAAAAAGAAAAAGAAAAAAAACAAAGCTTAAGCAAACACGGCCCCGAAAACGAAGCACTACCTCCTTCCCATCGGCGGCTCAGAAAGCACAAACCCGCTCCTCGAAATTTCCAAACTCCGACTCGGGACCCTGCCCCCACCGGGCGTCCTAGGATTAACGACATTCACCCTCCCCGTCCGCTCCGTCAACCTCTGCCTCCCGCTTCCAACACCAACCCTCCCAAGCGTCGTATCATCGTCATCCGACTCGTCTTCCTCCCCATCCTCTCCTTCCTCAGCGCCCTCGTCCTCGACCGCCACGTCGTCCTCTGGTATCACTTCCTCCTCCCCATGCCGCGCAGAGTACCGTGCAAAGTAATCGGCATACCCGTCGACGCTCGGCGTCCCGATAATGGCATCATACCTCGGCGGGGGCGTCATGATCGACGCATTATCCGATTCGGCAGGCGGCGGCGGCGGCGGCGGCTCCTCGGCGTCGAAAGCGGGCGGGTTGAACGACGGGCGGCGCAGCAGGTGAATCGGCCTGTCGCCCGTCGGCTCGATGGCAGAGAACGGCCTGGGCCGCCGCCCGGGCGTCGGCGGGGGGCCAGGCGGCAGGAAGCCGCGCTGGATGTTGCTAAAGGAAGACTCCTCGCGAGAGGAAAGCATCGCGGCGTCGGGGCATCCGCAGACGCGCTGGGCCTGCGGGCGGGGGCGGTCGTGGCCGGAGTACTCGGGCAGGCTGGTGTTCGCCTGCGTGGCGCGACAGTTGAGCAGCGTGATGGGCGAGTCGATGCTGATCTCGAAGTGACGGCGCTTCCGGCCCGAGGGGTCCTCGGGGTCGGCGCGAGACACCCTCATGACAATCTGCCCCTTGTTAGTCGGTTGTCCTTTTTTTTTTTCCGAGTCAGCGGAACTACTCACCTTCACCCAGTGGTCCACCGTCACATTCTTCCAGCTCGAGTCCGGGTGCAGCGCCATGTCTGAGTCCCGCCTCATCATCTCGCACGTCGGAATCTGTACGTTGGCCTCAATCTCCGTCGGGCCCCAGAAGCTCTCGAGGCCGACATCCAAGTCACCCAGCAAGTTATTCATCGGCTCGCGCTCCGAGCCCGACTCCCTCCTCCTCCGCGACGGCTCACGCATGCCCCGTCGCTCGAGCGGGTGTGCTTCCCCCCCGCTCGTCGTCCGCAGCTCCGCCCCGTACGACGGGTCCATCGGCTTCCCCGCCGTCTTTTCCATCAGCAGCAGCTTCCGGCCCGGCTCGCGGCGCTGCACCTGCCGGTCGTTGGTGTAGTACTCTATCGATTCGGCGATGAAGACGCGGATCTTATACACCTGCACCTTGGCGAGCGGCGTAAACTTGAAGGCGATCGGGATCTTTGAGCCCATGGGAAATGACTTTCCGGACACCACGATGTCGTAGTGCAGCTGATCCTCCCACTGCCGGCTTATTGAGATGGGCTCCGTCGCCTCCAAGGAGAGTTGGTCCGGCAGCCGCACGATCGACAGCTCCCTCGACCCGTGAAGATTCGGCCGAAAGGCGCCCGGGCGCTCGACTGTGGCCTGCAGCTCCCACTTCACGCTGCCGAATGGCAGCTTCGTCGTCTCGAGCTGATGGTGATCGATCGGCAGCTCAAATGAGTACTCGTACGTGCCAGTCTTGAAAATCTTGTACCCCTTCCCGCTAGCGGTAACCTTCTCAACGGGCGCGTCGGCGTGCCCGAAGCTGCGGGCCCTCACGGACCTCAGGCCCAGCTTCTTCAGCTCCTTCGAGCTCGCCTTGCTGCGGCGGATGCTGGCCCCATCCAGGGGCGGAGACTCTAGCCCAAGCGAGAACGGGCGGAGCGTCACGTCGGTGGGCGGATCGCGGTTGGCGTCTTTTAGCGAGAATGAACACTGGTTTCCGTACTCGGTCTCCCAGCCGTCGTACGTGGCGTTGAAAAAGGTCAGGACCTGCGTCCGGAGCGATTCCTCCTCCGACTCCTGTATCTTCAGCGGCGGGATGCCCTCGGGCCACTCCGTCCGCGTCCGGCCCACCAGCTTGAGCTGCACGGTCTTGATCTTGACGTTCTTGGACACGGCTAGCTGCAGCTTCCCCCGCAGGAGCGCCGTGCCGGTGGGTCCGGAGTTGCGCCGGGAGCGGTTATGGTCGAAGCCCGCGAGGTACACGTTCGGCTCGGCGAGGAGGATGGAGCACGTTATCCCGCCGCTCGAGGCGACGGGCTTCTGGAGAGGGGTAGGCTGGGTCCCGGGAACGGTGGGCTTCGGCGCCCGGCCGTATACCCGGCGGGTCCCGTCGCCCTCGGCGCCCGGCTGCTGGAAAGGCGGCCGCACGGCGACCATTGACGCTGGACGAGTCATCTGGGGCTCATCCAACCGTCCCTTCTCTTCGATCCAGTAGGTGGCAAGGTTTCTCGCTACGTCTGCGAGCGTCAGACGTCGGGCGGGCGACGGCGAGTCGGCCCTCCGTGATGGACGTCGTCTCCTAACGGACTCGGCGCGGTCGTCGACCGAGTGGCGGGATCGCTGGCGGGACGAACTCAGGCTGTAGCGAGACGAACTCTGGCTCCGGCGGCTAAGGGCCTCCCGTTCTCTGTGACGGTGGTGGCTCTGCCTCGGGATCCGGGGGTGGTGGGCCGGCTGTGAACTTCGGACGTACTCGGTGCGGAGACGGGCAACGCGAACAGTTCGGCGGCGGCGGGGTCTCGAGCGGATATGCGGTGAGGGGAGGCTGGGATGTGGGGCCTCTTCGAAAGATGGGTTCTGGCGGTAAAATATGGTCGGGTCTCTGCGAGACGATGATGCCCGCGGGCGTGGCTGTCGCGGGTATTCTGAGACTGTCATTGTGTTATGTGCCGTTCTGGCAGACGTGCAAAGAAGACAACGAGTAGGTGGGTAGACTGCTGGCAACAAGGGTGGGCCCGAGATGCGGGGGTAGAAGACACAATGTGAAGCATGGAGCCGAAAGCCCCGGCCGAGAAACTCATCTCACCACATCGTGGTTGACCAAGAGGGCAAGAACGGGGTAGAAGGAAGCAGTGCGTTGGCGTTGTAGTAGAAGTTTGGCTTATACGGTGGGGTCGAGATGTAAGGGAGTGATGCGGTGAGGAGCAGTGGGCCAGGATGGGGCGAGGCGAGTACACGACCCGGGTGCGCGGAGGCTGGTGATCGATGGCAATCAAAACAAGTGGCGATGGGGAACGGGAGGCAGGGAAAACTCAAGTGATCAAGTGAGTCAGGTAGACAGAGCAACGCGGTTGGACGCGAGAATGCAAGAACGGAGATGCTCACTTACAGGCTGCTCGCGGGTGGATCGAAGCAACGCTGGCGGTCGAATCACCAGGCGGCGGATGATAAAATTCAAGGCGCAGACACGCAGAAGCCGGAGTGATTGGCAGCAGGACAGCTGTCCAGGCCCCAGTGCAGGAGCCAAGTGGGTATTTGCTGCAGCTGGGCACGAACGACTTAGCCCCGACGAGGCGGCGGAGATGACGCTCGACTCTCTGTCGATGTGGACCTATCGAAGGCTCCGGAGTAGGATTTCGGACGTATCGCGCGAGCGACAAGCCAGAAGGCGGCGGAGGGCGTGGTTAATATGGGCGGAGCCAAGGCTGGATGGGCAATTCGGAGTGCGCGATGGTGGCGTCTGGATCCAAACACGCTCAGGGATGCTTCTCTCTCGGTGTTCCTGACGGTTCTGCCCAGGGCAAATTGGCGGGACCGACACGTGGTGGCGTTTCCGGCCTCCGGCACTCTTTGTCCGGTGAAATTAATCTCGGCGCTCGCTTCGTGAGAAGGTCTCGCAACTAGGGTCCTTTCATATGCCAATGTGATATCCTAGTGGCGTCGGGTCTCGGCGGTGAGCGGGGCTGGAGAGACAGTCTGCGGGCGGCGGACCTGCGCAGCGTTCGATTGGCACCAAGACCGATATGAAGGAGGTTGTAGAGGAGAAAGCAGAGCGAGAGCCGAGGAGTCGGGACGAGAAAGAAAGTTCGAGGGAAAATAGCGCGGGCGAAATTGAACGAGTAGCCAACACACAAGTAGAAAAAGAGTGGAATATTATGCGCCTAACCCCATACAACCGTGCCTCTCCCCCAGGGCGGATTATGCGGAGACGAGCTATCGTTTATGGAGTCAGGATGCGAGAATTAGTTCAGTATCCGGTAACGTCGGTATCGGGCGCCGGCATGCTGGCAAACTCTGAACATCGGAATCAGGAACGCAGCATCGCTATTGTTCGAGGCTCTTGTCGAACCGCCGGGAGGTTCCAATGACGACGTTGCGACGTATGACGCTGGGTGGATCAAGTTCTCGTGGGGCGAGCGGAGGCTCTAGTTCAAGTACCTTCTAGAGGCCAGCTGAGTGGCGGCACTTAGGACGCCACCAAGGCCCGGCGTGGTGCGGGGGCCACCGAAATGGTGCGGCAGCGTCATTTGTGCGCGCGCGAAAGCGGAGATAAAAGGGGCCAAGTTATTCCCGCAGTGGGTTGAGGGTCGGGAACGGAGGGTTGGAGCGACGGCCAAGAATGCCTGGCAGCGATGGAATTGGATGACGATGAGCGGGGATGGCGGCGTGATGGCCCAGACGGGAAAATATGCAAGAAAAGAAAAAAAGATACAAGTGTGGGAGGCTGCTCCAGCGCGCTCCATGTGACTTGCGGCGCTGGTTGGGAAGGCGCGGCCCCTCCACAGGTTCCTCGGCTTGCCACGTCGAAGTCCCCCTCACGTCAGGCACTTGCATTGTACTTGCCTCTTTACGGGTATCCCGGGGAGAAAACCTGATAGCGCCTGAACCCTCTCCTCCATCAACAGAGCATCTCCCAAAGCACAAAGTAGCGCAGGCGAAGGATCAGCGATGATCAGCGGAGCCAAGGCGCGCCCTTGTGCCCCTGGCCTTTCCGCTTCGGGACTCTGCGACGGGTAAAGCTTGGTGCTCCTTTGGACATTCGGTAACACGCCGGATGGACAGGCCGGATGAGAGAGATCCCTGCCGCTCGCCGCTATCCGAGCCGTTGCTAAGCTCGCTCTAGCCCATTGCGATTTCGTTGCATCGCGCGTCTTTTAAGCTTCGCGTCGACAAGGGTCCCGAGGCACCAGGGGAAGCCGCGCCGCCACGAGATTGAAGGTTTTCAGCGCTCATGCCCCTGTAGCCGTGGGCACGTGGCGCCCCTTTAGCGCTGGGCGCCACCTGTGAGTTTCCATTTCATCGGCCGCGAAACCTGCCGGATTGGTTCCACCACATCTCATGAGTCCGGATGGCAGCTCTTGGCTTTTCCGCACTTATCCCTTTGTTTCCCCTCACTTTACCCTCCCGATGTTGCCTTTAGCTCCGATGCCCGAAGATGATTGGGGATCCGTTCCTTGGCTACTATGAGTAGCTCGGGGTTACAGAAGTCTATTTGCCCGAAAGGCATACTCGGGGTATGAAATCCCAGTGCTGCTCTGTTCCAAGTCCGACGTTACTTGTATCCCTCACCTGATATCATCGTGAGATCCAGGACGAAGGTCTCAGAGGAGCGGTAGAAGAAGCAACAAGGTGGATCGAAGGAGCCAGGTTGGTTCCTGCCAGGTCCCAAAGCGGCAAGATCGCGCTGACCTGTCAATGTCATGTCGCGACCATCCGACACTCTCACCCGAGGACAGGTCGGAGCCAAGCACCTCTCATCCCCACCACCACAAAAGCCATGTCTCGCCCATCAGAACCACGACGTTCTCAGGCACGAATCGGAGGAGATCAGTTTGGATATGGACAGCACATGGGCTCGGCCGGACACCGGTGTTCAACGGCACGTTCCGAGCCGACGCCAATCTGGCGGGACACGAGACTCTATTGACATTGTCAGGCGACTATCGAGCTCCTTGGCCTCTGATCTTGGTTGTCCTGTGTTCCAGGTTGCGCCCTGCTCCCCGCTCCCCATCTCGGCGCTCACATGCAGAATGTAGCATTGTCGGATCAAACCATACCTTACTGCCATCTGGCGCCTCGTATCTCGTAACGGGCTCACGCCACATTCGAACGGCAGTTCGGGCAGCTCCCGGCCCGATTCGTCGGCTATCACTCCCGAACGGGATTACCGGTGGTAAATCTCCGAGGGGATAGAGTCTATATCGACGTCCCATCTAGGTCTGGTCCGCCTCTGGCAGAACTCATCATCTACAGACGAGCTTAGGCGCAGGATATTCTCACGGCACGCCTGTCTGAGTGGCCCGCTCGTGATGATGGGCTCCGCAACTAGCCTGCTCATGTATTCAATCGCTCTTCCATGCCTCGCCTACCCCCCATCGACACCCTTGCGCGATTTTCCCCTACCTCAGGCCCTATCCGACTGGGAGACCACCGTCACTCTTCTGTCGATGACTTCCCCTGTTCCTCCGCAGCCTCCATCTTTCCATCCTCTCCCTCCGCCCTCATCCTCCTCAACCGGAACCCCTCTAAAATAAGCCTCATCATCTGCCCATTCGTAACAACAATCTCCCTCCCCCCAACCCTGCCCTCCCTAACCTCGCCCTCCGTAGCCCAAACCCAATCCTGGTGCTCCCCAGGGTCAACCACAACCCCGTCCCCGACCGCCTCGACCTCAACCTCAAACGCAAACCTACAAAATATCCTCTTCCCAGTCCGATTGGTAAACACTGACCCCGGGCCCCTCGCCTCTCCCTCCGTTACCAACCCAACAACCCTCTTCGCCCGGAGCCCAGTCTCTTCCCACAGCTCCCTCGCCGCGGCCTCGAATAGCGTCGCGTCTTCGGGGTCCGCGGCGCCGCCGGGCGTCTCCCACCTGTTGGGCATGGAGTCGTGCGCCGCGCGCTGGATGAGGAGGACGCGGCCTTGGGCGTCGTAGACGTGGGAGCCCGTCGCGAGGCCGTCGAAGTGCTTGTCGTTGTCGAGGAGCCATTGGGCGGCGGGTTTGTTGTAGGAGGTGAGGGATTGGGGGAAGGTTACGACGAAGGGGGGCGGGGCCCCGCGGTTGAAGGGCGGGGTTGTCATCGTGCTGGGTTTTGGGCGGCTTTGATGCTGGGGGGGGGGGGGGGGGGGGGGGGGGGGGGGGGGGGGGGCGGGGGGTGGGGGGGGTTTTTTTGGGGGGGGGGGGGGGGGGAGGGACGGGTGCGGATCAAGATGGGGATGTGAGCTTGAGTTCGCGGCGGGGAGCTGCGCTATTAATAAGGCGTGGTGAAGAGGGGGGCTGAGTGGGCCAGGCTGTGGTGTATTGGATGATGGAGAGAAGGATGAGAGTGTCGGTGTTTCAGGGGTGTCCATCATGCGAGGGATCCTTTAGGCAGCAGCATCCCCAGATATCTCGAGCTGAGAGAGATACAAGACTACGGGGTGCCCATGGTAAACGCCCGTCCAAGCTTTCGCAGTGAAGCTTGTCGACACCACCCGATCCGCGCGTAGTTCGGCTTCTGGTTCCTCTGCCATCACAGGGAGTGATGAACGATTCCCATCAGGTCTATGGAGCGCGATCAGGCCCCCGATGAGCTACAGAACGAGGTCCGTCTTCCGGTAATCAAGCTCTATCATTGCCTTGACTCCAAACTACCAGCAGCGCCTTTTCTCCGCACATGTCTAACGAAGAATCCTTCCCCGGCTGCCGACACCCTCTTGTTTCAGGCGAACCTATCGCCCCGTCGCTGCGGCACGTCCGCTTCGATCCTCCACTTCCACGCCTCAGGGTCGCTATGACGGGACAGAAGGCGAGATGAGGACGACGCTATCGCCTGCACATGCTGTTAGCAACCGGGCCATCTCGCCGCGCCTCGTGCAAACATACCTCGAACAAACAGCATCTCCGCTTTCCGACTCACGGTCTGTAAGGATGCAGAGTTAGCACTTCGTCCGCGCACCCCAGTGGTAGGCGGGCCTCACCTTGGGCTCACCCTCCTCCTCCTCCTCCTCCACCACGTAAATCGTCTCCTCGACGTCGCCAAGCACGATGTTGCAGTGGCTGTCATAGCCCTATATCACATCTTATATCAGAACTCACTCCCAGCCCCTAGTATTCAAGGTTCAGACTCACGTATAGCTTCCCCTTGAGCTCCCGGTCACCCCTCAGCTTGACAAACACCACCTCGTCGAGCAGGAGGCGCACGAGGTCGAGCGGCTCCGACACGTGCGTCGGCTCCTCTCCGGCGTCCGCCATTGTGAGTAAATTTCAGGTTGGGTAGGGCGGGTGCGGGATGGGATTGCGCGATGCGAGGCCTTGATGGATTGCTGCTGCTGGCCCGATGATCGTGTGGTGAATTCAGTTTGCTTGATCCGGATGAGTGCAGAGTGAGGGCCTCGCACTTCACACTGTACGAGCATGGTCCGTGCACAAGGCAACAGCCGCGTATCAACCTGTGACACACACTGTACGTAATTACTGTACGCGCTGTCGACAACCCCTCGCCGCCCTGCGCCCGCCACGTGACGAGAGCCAAGACGCCAAAGTCCGGGGAAAGCGGGGGGGCGGGTCCGCGCTAACGTTGAAGGCGTGGATCCAGAGACAGCGCGGATCAGCAGCCTTTAGCTCTCGAAAGCTAACACGGCGACGGTGGCGACCGTCTATACGCCCTGGAAGCGCCATTACTCGCTTACCGGCGCGAGAGAGCGCAATCCGAAGAGCCGATGGCCGCGAGCATTGGGCGGCGCGGAGTCCTCTGCGCTGCGCAGTCGGGCGCCTCGCCGGGGGCCCTCTGCCGGCGGTTACGAGGTTCGCCGCAACGGTTTCACCTGACGCCGTCGGAGAGAAGGGGATACGCCAGGGTTTTTGATTCCTTGGATGGTGGACTCGGGGCGGGTGACGAGGGTGGTTCGATGGCGTGGACTTGGAGGGACGACAATGGCGTGGACAGCGACGGCACGAGCTTCAATGACGAGGGCTGCGAGGCGTTCAGGGGGGGCGCAGTGACTCCTCTATTCGACGCCATACGGTCCGATAACCCCCGGCGCCTATACGAGCTCGTGGCGAAACTGCGAGACAAGCGCAGCAGGGACCAGCTCCTGGCGCTCCCGGCAACCGAGTTCGAAGAGCTCCTGCAGTCCCTCGACCCGACGCGCGTGCACGACCACGTCGACGTCCTCTCCGGCCTGCGCATCACCCCAGCCATGATGGGCTACGGCTTTGCAGACCACCTCGTCGACTCGCGCGGCGCGCGAAAGGTCTACACCGAGGCCTTCGAAGCCATCTACGCCATCACCAAGGCGCGCGTCCTCTCCGGCATACCCACGCCGCCAGGCGTCTTCACCTCACTCTTCCGCCTCGCGGGCGCCGCCACCCGCCCAGACAAGGGCCTCGGGATCCGCCGCCTCTACCACGTCGCCACCAGGGGCTGGGACGGCCGCGACGTCTGCAAGTTCCACGGCGCCCACTACACCGAGTACCTCAAGACCGTCTTCCTCACGGAGCCGCTGTACTACTGCTATGACGAGTCGTGGGTGCGCACGCGCCCGAGCGACATGCTCTGGCACACCATCCGGCTCCCGCACCATGGCGTCGTCCGGCTGAACAAGCTGCGGATCGGCATCAACCGCGCCACGGACCACTCCTTCGGGGTCGACTCGGACCCGGACGGCCGGTACGACGCGCTGCACAGGCGTATCAGCCGGTTCAGGACCATACGGCACGCGGTACCCATCTCGCGCCTGCAGTCCGCGACGCCGGACGAGGAGCTCCTCTGCGTGGCCATAAATGCCAGCACCCGGTCCGGAAGGCGCATGTACGCCCTCATGATCCTCGAGGTGTTCTACGGCATCGAGACGCAATACATCAAGGAGCGGGGCGAGCTCGTCGTGCGAGGCGGGTTCGCCATCGATCCTGCGTCCCCCATCTACCCGACGGAGAAGCTCCTCACGGCCGTGGGTCGCGCCTTTGGCGCCACCGCCGACGCCGCATCCGCCATGAAGCTCATAAACTACATATCTCGCCGCTACGACGTCCCCGTCCCGCGCGAGGTCTGGTCGGAGTGGATCCGCTGGGTGCACGTCCACAGCTCCGTACCCGCGAGTAGGGAGTGGCAGATCGTCCGGAACCCGGGCCCCGAGGGCGCGGCGCAGCGGCTTCCCGTCGTCGTCAGCGCGCTCGAGAAGAGCGAGCACGGCTTCGAGCCGGGGTTCGAGGACCTGCTCATCATGGCGAAGAAACGCATCAGGGCGGTGGAGTTGGACGAGGCGCTGGGGCCGCTCCGGCGCGCAAAGGCCATGTATGATGGCAAGGTGCGCGGGGTGGAGCTTGCGGCGGCGGCGGAGGCCGCGGCGCGGATGCAGGGCCTCGAGCTGCCTTCTCACAGGAGCCGGGGGGCGTCGTACGGGCACCTTTCTGTCGAGCGGGAGGTGATGCACCACATGCTGCATACAACGTGCAAGGCGTGGCTGGACGAGGTGCGGACCAAGGAGCGGTACCGGGCCCGCGGGCGGGTGGCCGCGCAAAACATGAAGGTTATGGTTCCCGACTTCGTCGCCGAGTTCTGGGAGGTCCTGCCGCAGAGGATAATGTACCACACCTCCTCGGGGGCAGTCTTGATCTACCATGACAAGCCGCGGGTCGAGCTCCAGAAGCAGCTTGTGAGCTCCCCTAGGATACGAGTGGGGTTCAACGCGAGGGTCAAGGGGGGAGGCGCGCCCGTCGACGACGAGGAGGGGGCCCCGGGGGAGCTTTACGGCGGATACTGGGACCAGGAGGCACAGCTGGGCAACAGATACTGGCAGGGCCAGGGCGGCGGCGTTCGGTCCGACCAGGCGTGGCGCACCGATACAGCCGACGAGGCCTCACATCAAGGCCTCAACGGGCAGGACACCGGCCCACACTACATCCCCGAATCCAAAGACCAAAGAAACAGCGAGTGGATCCGCGAGACGCACGTCATCCACCACGCCGCGAAGCGGATCGTCCGCTCCCCCTTGCCGCGGCACTACCCGCTGCCCGACGGATGGCAGGAGTGGGCCGTCGACGCGCACCACGCGGTGGTGATCAAGGACGACGGCATGGTCTGGGTGGACAATGTGCGGAAGAAGTACTGGAAGCGCAGGTGGCGCTCGCACTGAGGCGCATCTCTTGCGTTTTTTGTTTTTTTGTTTATGTTTTGAGTTGGGCGTTTTCGGAGGGTTTCTAGGGGTGGAATATCCGGGCCGGTTCGCTGGCGTGGGCTTATTTGGGTCTGGGGATTTCGCGCTGTGTCTATTAGACGCTGTAAATGTCCATGTCCAGAGACTCCGTGACCCAAAACTCCAAGGCGCCCACTTGGGGCTCCGCCCGTTATGTCCAGCGACGTTTGCCCAGGAAGAACTCTGCGAAACCATCACCGAACCTTCTCCAGCCTCAGGTCATTCATGACCATGTACCGACTAAACACGATCCACAACCACCTAAACCACGCCATCTGGCTCACATGAGCCCTCACCATGGCCCCCCACGCCGCCCCCAGCGCCCCCTCCCCAACCAGCTGGTTCACAAACATCAACCTGCCGGGGTGCTCCCTCCCCGCCTTCCCCCTCCCGCCCTTCAACACCGTCATCGCCATCGTGAGCGGCACGTCCGCTATAGAGAGGTACTTCCTCACGATAGAGACCGAGTTGAGGACGTAGAGATCCACGGGGCACGCGTACCCAGACTTCCCCTTCATGAGGTCGGAGAGGAAGGCGCGCGCGCCGTGGTAGAGCGATATGTGGTTCGGGTGCGCGGAGACGCCGCCCTCGTCAAAGGTTATGAGGACGTCGATGGCGGCGGTGGGGGATGCGTCGCCGGTGTTTTTGCGGGCCTGTGGGGGGATGAAGGCCTGGGAGAGGAGGGCGGTGATCTTTTCCGAGGGCCAGGTGGTGGTCATTGAGTCGGGGAAGTCGTCGCTGTGAAAGAGGGAGTTAGTTGGCGTTTATAGGAGGTCAAATACGGGGGATACGTACGGTCTGTCGACGACCCAGACGTCCGACTCGGACCTCACGCCCAGCGCCAGCGCGCTCTTGACGAGTTCCTTCTTTCTCGTCTCGCCCAGTCCCTCGGCGTCGCCTGCGTCGCGTCAGTGAATGTCTCCACACTCCCAATCCCCCAAGCCCGGTCTCGTCTCTTCCCCCCGGCCAGCAAAGGAAAAAAAAAAAAAAAAAAAGGCAAAAGGAGTAACCCACCCGAGCTCAGACACAGTATCTTGACGTGGTTCCCCGTCTCGGGCCGCGTCAGCGAGAGCACCGTCGGCGCAAAGAACATGGCCTCATCGTCCGGGTGCGCAATCAGCAGGCAGATGCGCTTGTTGGTGAGGCGCGGGAGGCGCATCTGGATAAGGGAGGCGGCGTAGGTGTAGAGCGCGGGTATCAGGACGAGGAGCGCCGCGGTGTAGACGAGGGGCGACATTGTGGCTGTCTTTCTCGGGCTGTTGCTTGGTGTAGGCTAGACGGATCGAGCTAAGATCGAGGCTCGAGGGGGGAGCTTCTCCGGCGGGTCGGTATCAAGACGCGAGCAGGCGCACCGCGAGGTCGTCACGATGGCGCAGAAGAAGCACTACAACACGTGTCGCGTAAAAGACACCAGATGCCACCTTGCGGCTTTCCCGAGGGGCCGACCCACCCCGGCTTTCCGCACGCCCGCCAAATTAACAAGGGGTCAGGGGTTAGAGGTGGGGGTTGGGCGAGAGTTGCCGTCCGGGGAGTTTGCGGAAGACGGGGTCTGATCACGCGTGACGCGGTGTCGGCCGGGGCTTTGCTGGGATCTCGGCTCGGGGTTGCCTGGTTCTGGCTGGATGGCTGCTGGGGGATGGCAGTCTGCAGGGTCTTCGTTGGCCTGATGTCATCGGGGACTGGGCGTGTGTGTGTGTGCGCGCGCATAACGAGCATTGTTCACTGCTCGAAATTGTGCAGAGAACCCGGGAGCTCAGCGAGCCCCACTCTCGGACAGAGGGCTCCAATGTCCACTCACGGCACGCCGAAGCTTCAAAGACGGGCTCCACTCCTCAGACAACCACCAACCACCACCAGCGCACTGTACCTCCAAGCTCCCCAAGCTCCGATTCAGAACGACGACAACTCCGCAACGGCCCCAAACCCGCGAACCCAACCACGAAACTACGACCTGCTCCCACCCCCACAACCAGAAAGCAAAATGGCCCGCAAGAGCAAAGACCCAAAGGAGATAAAACTGGCCCACCCCTCCCGCGCCGAGCCAACCGAAAAGACGCTCCTCCAATGGGCAGAAGAGCGCAACCTCTTCGCGCAAGCCCGGCAGCGGGAGCGCGAGAAGGGAGGCTCGCCCGGGGCCGCGGACACCGAGTCGACGGGCGCGAACAAGAAGATGAAGCGTTGGGATGCAAAGACAGGGAAGGAAGCTCCGGAGGGCGAGGGGGGAGGTAGTGGGGAGGAGGACGCGGGGGATGTCATCACGCCGGGGCAGGAGCGGGTGCTTGAGGCTATACTGTGGGCATTCACCATCTCGTCGGTACACTTCATGCTCGACGTACTGGTGCAGAATCAGTATGCCGTTGATATCATGTGGCGGAACGTCGTCGTGAGGACAGGGCAGGCATTCCTAGGTAAGCCCCCATGCCCATCTCCCCTCTTCCCCTCCCACCCCAGATGCAAGATCCACTAACAGACAGCTCAGTCTTCCTCCTCCTCCTCTACCCCCTCCACCCCCACTACTCCTCCCCGGCCCCAATCCCCCTCCTGCCCCGCCGCTACCAGCACCTCTTCCGCCAAGCCCTCTTCCTCCTCTCCGGCACGGCAGCCGGCTGCTACCTCATCCACCTCACAAACACGTCTGGCCACCTCGCCGTCATGAAGCGCGCGCCCACGCTGGGCTGCCTCTGGGTGTGGGCCGTCGTGGAGATGGATCTGGCGCTGAGTGTGTTTAGCGTTGCGGTTGCGGGTGGGTTCTTGTTCCTGGGGGGCTATGACTTTAAATAGCGGGGTCGTGGTTGAAGACTTGCACAGCACGGAATCTTCCAAAGCATAGATCGAATTTTAGGTGCTTGGATATATGGATGTGGATGGAGGATGGTAAAACGCCCGTGGGTATCTATCATCGTAATATAATGCGTAACTCGCGACGGCCATGACAACCTGACCGGTTCCAGCCGCAAAACAGACATAAGATACAAAGGAAAACGCCGGGCGCGAGAGACCCTAGGACTCCTCACAGCGAGGCCGCCGCCTCGGCAAGCACGCTCATAAGACTCGCCGCTGCGCCGCCAATCCCCGCAGCGTAAAGCGCATCCCGGCCCGGCCTCTTCCTGTCCCTGTCCCTGTCCCTATCTCTATCCCGGTGGCTATGTCCATGACCATGCCCATGCCCATGTCGTCGCCTGTGCTCCCTATCTCTATCCCTGTCCCTGTCCCTGTCCCTATCCCGGCCCCGGTCCCTGTCCCTGTCCCTGTCCCTGTCCCTGTCCCTGTCCCTGTCCCTGTCCCTGTCCCTGTCCCTGTCCCTATCCCTATCCCTATCCCGATCCCGGTCCCCGTCCCTACCCCAATCGTGATACCTGTCCCCGTCCCGCTCATACTCCCACTCCCCCCTCCTCCTTCGCCTCCTCCTCCTCCTCCTCTCCTCGGCATCGTCACTATCCTCCCTCCCCTCCGCCGGTGTCTCATATGGCTCCGGCCCAAAGTGCACCCTATTCTCATTTTTGTTCTTCAGGATCGGCTTCGGGAAGACAGTGCTAGTGGGCGAGACAACCTCCTCGCCCTCACTCGGCGGCTGCACGATAAACGGATACGACCTCGTGCCCTTGTCGCCCTTCTCTCCGCCCTCCTCCTCTCTCGGCCGACGAGGAACGGGCGGCGGCGTCTCGGACTCATCCCCGCTCTCGCTCCACTCACTGTCACTCTCACTTCCGCGATCTGGCTCCCTCTCCGGTTCTCTCCTCTCCCTCCTGGTCTCCCTCCTCCACCCCGCCCTCGCCCTCCTAACCTTCGCACTCTCCCTCGCAAACTCCCGAATCTCCTCCTTAGACAGGACCCCCAAGACCGCCACGAACTCAGGCCTAGCCTCGTACCGCACCCCCGCGCGGTCCAGCACAACAGGGCTAACCAGCTCCCTTCGGATCCTTGTCCACGTCGCGTCGGGGGGGATCTCCCTCCCGTTCCGGTCCGGCCTGAGCCTTGACGGCCTATGACCCTCGGGCATGGGCGGGACGAAGCGCGGGGAGGAGGACAGGGCGTGAGACGGGGGCGAAGAAAGGTACGACGGGGCCGTGTCGGGGGAGGCGTAGGGGGGCTGGGATTGCAAGGCCTGCATTATGGCCGGGGAGACGTACATGCCGTTGAACTGGGCAGGAGAATCAGGAGTTAGGAGGTCGTCGGTCGTGATGAGGGTGCGAGAGGGAGAGGACGACGTGGAGGAGTCATCGTCGGAGTGCCTTGTGGTCAGGGCACCGGTTGGATATGGTGGCTCGATGGGGGGCAGGTATCGATCGTTCTCCCCAGCGTAGAGCTCATGTGGGCTGGTCGGAGGATCGTCGTGCCGGGCCACAGCGGGGCGGGCCGGCTGCTCGAGGAGGCCGCGGACGGAGGCGGGGCCTTCGTCGATTGTCTCGGCGGACTCTAGTTCGCGGATATAGGCCCTCAATACCTCCTAGAAGAACGTTAGTAAAACCACGATACAGAGACACGAAACAGGGGGAGTACCTTGTGCTTCCGCAGCACCTCGGGCGCAAAACCCTCCCTCACGAGCTCATCTCTAAACCGCTCCCACAGGACATCCTCGTCCTCGTCGTCTCCCAGTCCAGAGTCCCTCCTCGCAAAGATCTTCTTGGCAATAGCATCAACCTTGTCCTTGATCTCGTCCAAGTTCCTCATCCTCTCCCCTCCCCTTTCCTTAACATGTTCCTCCCCAGCACGCACCACATCCCTCTCCCCACTCTGCAACTGCACCGTATCCAGGAAGAGCTCAACACCAACCCTGACACCCCCCAGCCTCCTCCCCACAACCCTTGCAACCCCCTCCCTCTCTTCTTCATCTACTAAACCCCTCTCCTCCCTCTCAAGCACAGCCTCAACCTGTCTCAGCGCAAAATCGCAATCCTCGAGCACGGGCCCCAGCTGCCTGAGGTACACGCCCTCCCGCGGCCCGTTGAGCACAGAGTCCGGGTCCGCCGCCTCAAATTTGAGATGCTTGAGCGCCGTCGCGAGTGCGCGTGTCGGCGGCGCGAGGGCGGCGAGCGGGGAGGTCTTGGCGCGGGCCCAGAGGCGGAGGGCCGTGGTTGTTAGGGTTGGGATCTGCGGGGTTGGGTTGGTGGTTGTCATGGGCGGTGTTGGTACGCGTCGTGGCGCGCTTTTTAGTGTGGTTATCGTCGAGTTGGGCGGTGTTTTTAGGTCGCGATGGTTTGTTGACTCGCGATCGAGGTACAAGGCCGTTTGTACGCGGTGCGACGTGTTTGTATCTAGATGGCGTTTTATCTTCGAGTCTTCTATCTTTCCGTGCTTTGTTTTCCGAGGATGCAAGGGGAAATATCGAGAAACAATAAAGGGGAATGTATGTGTATGTGCCTGGCAAAAGCGCGAGCAAAGACTGGCGATGGGCCGCAATCCCCGTCGAACACGAACAAGGCGGGGCGGAATGATGTAAGGCTTCAATCCCCCGAGTAACGAAATCAGCAAGTCACCCCAAAATCCAATACGGCCCTCCGCACCTCCCGAGATACGGGCTCGCCTCCAACAAGCGACCCGGGGGTCACAAGCCTCACATCCCACAGCCCAGGCCCCGTGCCAAGCAAAACACGGGTCTTGTGGTTCCCATCAGAGCACCATGTCTCGAGGCTGGCGGGTGGCGAAGGGCTGCCTTGTGTCACAACGTGTACCTTGCCATGCCAATCTGCAGGTTGTCCGAGTCGGGCATCGTCAAGCTTCTTCCCGATGCGGACTGGCGCCAGGCCTGGCCTTCCAGAAGGTGCCCCCCGCCGCCGCGGAGACGACGGGGGCGCCGGCGCTGTGGGGAACGCTGTGGATACCGCGCCGTGAAACGAGGCATCTTGGCCGAGAGCCACGCCGAGAGTGGGCTCGAAGCTTGAGAATCGGACCCAGGGAGAACGCGCGCCCTCGTAAAGAAGGGATATGTGCGTCGGGAACGCCTACTGGACGCGGCAGCTGCAGGTATCCGCAAGCGGGCTCAACAGGCAGCAGCGCCCCGTCGTCCTCTGCCTCCTCCTCCACCTCGGAGATGACTGCTCTGCGGAAGCGGAAAGTGATACGCGCAGCAAATTCCCGGCAAGCTGCACCGCAATATTGAGCCATCTCACGTAACAGCAGGCTCCCTCCAGGCCTCACTAAGCCCCACGATGCCCAGATCCAGACACAATGTCCCCATGTTCCCCGGGCGCATGACGTCGCCGCAACATCACTCGCTCCGCGCTCCTTCCCCGTAGACAGGGATTGTCCCGGCAGCAAGACAGGGATCCTCCGCCGCGACAGGCCTGCAGATCGAACCCCGGACGGTAAAAGCGGACCGGCACCTCAAGCCAAGATTGCCGCTTCGACTCCAGGATTGGCCCTTGATATCCCCGTTCCTCCACCTCCCATCCGAGTAATACATCCCATCTCCAACCGCAGGCACCTCAGGCAGGGCCGCGGAGGCGCGAGGGAAGGCTCCGAGACGATCCTCGGACGTCGGCCAGTCGGGTTGGTGCGTGCAAAGACGAGAGCTCATCTGCGGTGCTGCGCCGCCTTTCTGTTCGCCACCCAACTTCACCATCATCGCCCTTGGGAGCTCGCCCGGCACCAATCGAGTCGATCCTCCCGCAAGGCTCGACAACAGGCAACGCACCTTTATGTGTTACCATCTGAACATGCTTCCTATCTGGGAAAGGCTGGAGCCAGCAGCCCGAAGACCATCCACTCCGCACCAGCTTCATCCACATCCTCCTCGTCCGAAGACTCCGGCTCCTCGTACCCCAACTTCTTGAGTCACTCGCATATAATCATGTCCATTTCCATTGCCGTCAGCATATTCAGTTCGAGATATCCATCGTCGTCCCCTATGAGATCATTGCGAATCTCTGCTACATCCATTCCAATGCAAAGCGGACGCGCGAGACTCTAGCCCACCATAGTAATTCCAACCTTGCTCGCTTTCTCTTGGGTGGGACTTAAACATATGAACCTATCTCCCTCGCTGAGAGGACACCTTCCGTCTCCGATGCGGGCGAGGATGTCCGGCATGGTGAGGTTAGAGAAAAGACACGGACACCCGCCCCCGACTGCTCTGATACCGAACTGGTGGGTTGTGTCATTGTGTACGACTCCCGATAACTTCTCTGTGTCTGATAGTCCTTCATCCGTCCTCTCGTCCACCCACCGCTCATAAAAGTCCTAACCCAAAAGGACCACAGTATGGCCAATCGTCCTCTCACAACTCGTCCTCCGGTAGCTCATAGTCCGACCACTTCTCCGCCGAGCAGTGAAGGGAGAGTTTCTTCACCGTGCTCCTAGAATCCAGTAGTTCCTTGCAGTCGTGAAGCGTTCCATCGGTCTAGATTTCAAAACCAAAGTCGGCTGTCAGATATACCTCCTGACAAGCTAATACTCTCTCATCATCTGTCTGAAAATTTGTTTTCACCTCCACGAGGACAAACGCGTCATCAAGGCCCCGAGAGAGAGAAAACCGAGAAATGTGACCCCACAGTTTGGGAGGAAGCGTGAGCCCCCGCTTGGTCGTCACGCTCGTGCTATCGTAGGAGATGAGCCGGGTAACGTAGTGCATGGAGAGGAGGCTGGTGTTAAGCAGGAGGAGATTACCTGCCAGGTAGGCGCCCATAATCTCACGGAACCGGATGAGCTTCATTTTTCTTGTGTTGAATCGGACGCTGTGTGCTCTTTCAGTCCTTGAAATGGACTTGGAGTCGGGAGAAAAGAGTGAGTGCTTGAATTTGAGCGACGAGGGATTCAGGGACCTACCTGTGTGCTCGGGGACGATGAAGCCTATAGTAGACCTAACATCTTCGTCGTGCCTTCCTTCTTTGACAGTTATTGTTGCCTGGAAGGGAACGATGTGATGAGGACGCACCCGGCTGCCAGGAGGAAGGAGTGACAGGAAGGAAGGATATGGGGAATACACACCTAGAGCGTCGGAAGGAAAGAGCGAGGGAAACAGCGCGGTGAAGATGTATCCCAAGTAACCGATGCGGAAAGCGTGATGGAGGAAGAGAGCTGGCTCCGATAGAGGGAAAGAGCATGAGGGCTTATCCGGCCCTTAGAGGGAAAAGGCAATGGATATGTGCGGTCAGGAGGACATACGACGCCCCGTCTACATTTCATGGAGGGAAGGAGCGAAGGAAACGCCGCGGTGGATATGCATCTTAGCTATCCATAGAGAAAGCGGCAACCGTGGGAAGAACCTGGCTGCCTTACAAGGAAGAAGCGGCGGCGGATTCCAAGCGATCGCATCACATGAGACGAGAACGTACCCTAGCCGTTCAATAGGAAGCGACTGAATGGTGGTGGTCGAGCTCGCTTAGAGACGCAAGACTGGGTCAATTAGTATGTGGTAAGTTTGCCGGGGTGAAATGGTAGCAGACTTCTCCAGTCGTGAGCTTCCCCTCCTCAGCTCGAAGCCGTCTCAATACATTAGTCGTTTCTGGCCCTGTTCCAATCCTCGTATCTCCACCGCACGAGGTGTATAGTCCCGGCAGTTCTGTATTCCATCTCCCGTGAGCTAATGATGGCAGGTATAGAGTAGCAGGGTCCAGACCGCCGTCGCCGGCCCCAAGCTTCCAACAATCCTTACAGAGGTGCTCATGGACAGGACCTTTTCCCCCCTGGTGTGCATGGCTGCCGCTCCAGCAGCCAGACTCGTCGTCCCCGGTGTGCGATGCAGAAAACACTGGATCTTGGGAGCGACAAAGACCCATGAGGAACCTGCAGCAGCTCGGCAGCGGTTGATGAGACACAGCCGCATAGCCCCGTCCTACCCACACTACGGTCATCAGTTTCTGCTTCCTCAGCCGGAGTCTACCTCATCTAGTCGCGTTGGTGCTTGTCCTGTCGGACTCTTGATGTTAGCTGAGGGACTCCCCACAGCCCTCACGAAAGAAAGGCAAGCATCACTCTTACACATCGCACCAGAATACGCCCAAACCACAGGATTGAACCTTTTGAAACCCTATTGACACACTACACGCTACAGCCTCTCCACAGAATAAGCCCCCACCTCCCGACTGACAAGATGCCCAATCTCCCGCTGCGACCTCTTGACCACCTCCCCCCCAGAAACGACCTTCTCCCTCGACACGGTCTTGCCAGCCTTCAGCCCCACCGGCAACCAGTTCCCCTCGGCCGGCACCCCGTCCCTCCCCTCCTCCCCACCCACCACCCTCCTCCCCTTCTTCCCCAGCCTCCTCACAGCAGCAGAATACCTCACAACCTCACTCAGCACGCTACTCAACTCAACCGCCTCCTGCACCCCCTCAAGCGCAGCGCTCGCCTCAAGCTTCAGCGCAGACAGGAAGTCCGCACCCCCCTCCGCGGCCATCGCGTCGTTGAGAAGCCACCCGCCCGGCCCCACGGCGTCGATGCACCGCGAGAGTAGGCTCGCAATCAGACAGATACTATCGTCCGGCGGCGCCTCGGGCTCGCCCCGCCCCGGGATCGCCACGTCGACGTACCTCGACGTCCACGACCCGCGGACGAGCTCGCCCCTCAGAACAAAGATGAGGGAGAAGGTCTCGTCGGCGCGGAGGTGGTCCCGGAGGGCCCGCACGACGGCCTGGGACGGGTGCGCGCCGAGCTTGGCCAGCGCGACGGTGAGGCCGCGGGCGCGGGTCGCCGTCTTGTCGCTGAGGTGGTGCTCCGTCGTCTCGAGCTGCCACTCGAGCTGGTCCAGCTCCATGCGTATCGTCTCGTCTTCCTCGTTCCCGGCCGCGGAGCCGTCCGTAAGAAGGTTGGGGGACTTGAAGGGATCCCGGACGTAGTCGAGGCTGCGCATGATGGCGCGAACCGCCATGAGGAGCTCCACGGGGCCGAGCTTCGTCACAAGGACGTAGGTGACGAGTAGCTCGAGGGTGGGGTCCACCTCGACTAGACGGAGGACAAGGCCCTCGGCGAGCGCCGCCTCGGACACCTCGGGCCCCGGCTGCGCATCGCGGAAGGCGGCGCGGATGTTGCTGAGCGTGAGGTGGCCCGCCACCACGAGGTAGATGAAGACGTTGCTGCTGGCCAGGAGTAACCTCACCGCCTCGTTGGCGTCCTCGGCCGCCGCGTCGAGGGCGATGACGCGGCTGATGGCGTAGAGGGCCCACCGCCTGTCGACGGTCGGGTACTGCGAGGGCCGCGACAACCACTTCCAATCGGGCAGGCCCTTGCCCTCGCTCTCGTCTACGACGTCTCTAGCCTCCAGCGTTACCTGGAACTTCTGGGCCATGAGCTCCTCAAAGGTCTTGAGGTCGTCCTGCGCCAGCAGCTCGTCCGCGCGGTCCATCTCCTGCAGGCACGTCTCCATGTAGTTGCCCGCCACGGACCCCGGGAGCAGCGACGCCAACGCCGAGGACCGCATCCTCTTGCTCGGCCGCGTTTGTAGTGCCTCCCGAGGCGTCCCCTTGCCGATCGAGTCGATGAGGAGCCCGTCCCCGTGGCCCCGCTTGCCCCCGGCCTTGGGGGGCTCCACCTGGACACCGATTAATAGGTTGTCGTAGACGCCGACGGCGAGGTCGAGGCGGCGGAAGTAGGAGGAGAGGGTGTAGGCGGAGTTGGCGTCGTTGGCGCCCGGCGCGAGGTCCGAGATGTGGACGGGGACGGTGGCTTGAAGGGAGTGGAAGGTGGGATTGTAGACGCTGAGGTTGGTGGGCGACGCCGCGAGGGTTGAGTGTCCCGACAGGCGCAGGAACGACGTCGCGCCCTGCATGCGCTGCGCGTGCTTCACGGTCGCGACGGCTTTGGTGACATCGTAAACAGCCAGGATATCCTCCCGGAGCTCGAGGAGCGAGCCCGACTGGAGGTGGAGCTTGTAGTCGCGCGAGGACCCGTCGTCGAGGGGCTGCTGGCTGGGGACGGGCGCGGAGTGTACCTGCAGCATCTGCTGCACAGCCGTTTCTGGCTGCTCGTGCGCGGGGAGTATGCCGAGGATCGATAGTTGCCGCTCATGGACGCCGTTACGCATCAAGTGAGACACCACGACGATCGCGTCAGGGCCCCCTTCGGTAAGGTTCGCCTGTGGCAGCGCAGCCGTAAAGCTATCCGCCCTACCACCGAAAACGCCCTCCACAACCTCGCTCGCTGACGTTACGAGAACAGATTGGATGCTGTAGTTAGAGACGGGAGTCGAGGACTCGTCGCGCGAGAGCCTGCTAGCCGACTCCTTCCACCGCTGACCTAGCTGCTCGGGATCGAGCGAGATTATGTCGCCGTTGGTGCAAACCACCACCAGGTTCCCCGCTAGGCGCTGGGACCCGCCGTCTCCCAAAACAATAGCGACGGAGGGCGCCGGGCCGACGTGGCAGACGGGCGACGACACCTTTAGGCGGCAGACCTTGGACGTGGACGTCGTCTTGCCGGTGCCGTCCACGACGTCCTTGAACAGCGTGACGGACTGCGTCTTGGAGGCGTCGCGGGTAGAGATGTACGTGTATCGCGCGACGCCCTGGCCTTTCGGTAGCCGAATGCGTATTGAGATGGGCGCGCAGGTGAAGGTGTGTTGCGGCGGGATCGGGTACGAGGTTATGAGTCTAGACGCGGAGACCTAGAAGGCGTTAGCAACGGCGATAGAAGACGACTTGGCGGGGTCTTACGTCGTAGAGGTTCGCTGCTTCCCCGTCGATTCCCACGACCAACTCGGGCCTCCTCCTCCTCTTCCCGGGGCCAGCCTGCCCGTAGACATCGCCAACCGCGTACGACGGGCTCGCGCCGGAGCCCAGCGGCCTGGGGAGCTCCGCGAGCACGTACGGCTTGTGGATCTCGTAGTTGGACGCCATGGCGAGGGTTGCCGTGGCTTGTCAAGCCGTTTCTGGGGTTCGGTTCGAAAAGGCGACTCGGAATTGGCGGCGTTGCAGAGTCGAAGACGGGGACCGAAGCCTTTCGGTGGATCTAGATCTTCGACCAAACGCAGAGAAAAAAATATTCACCGCGCAAGTTTACTGCCGCTGGGTAGTGGAGGGGCCTTCACCGCCCGGGCCCGCGTTGGTGGCTCTGTGGTGGCGCATACCGATGCAGTGGAGGGTGCTATATGAGTGGGGCTCGGATTTTTAGTGCACACTGTGAGAAAAGTGTCCCCTTGATAAATCACGTGGACTCTACTGCGAGAGCGGAAGCCTAGTGCACTGTGCCAACAATCCCACAAGTAACCACTTAGAGTATATCTCGTCGAGGAGCACACCTTCGCGATCGCTATAGGTACACCTGTTCAATTATTATCTAAAGAGATCTCCTATAACTTCTTCAAAAGTATACGAGTTTCTTTTATATTTCTTGACTAACCTGCAGCCACCATGTTCTCAAAGAGCGTTCAATCCCCATTTTGGAAAGACCCTCCAGGCAACATGCCGGTCTCAAGCAACTAGTTACATGCCGCCTCATACACGAATCTTTGAGTCCGTCTCGGTGGCATAATCGAATCTTCAATTTCGACAGGCTCAGCGCCCAGTCCTAGACGACATTAAACTCCACAGACCCCCAGCCCTCAAATGCGCACGACCAGCGTCCAGCCTCCTCCATCGGCATAGCCCTGAGGCAGCTCCCTGGCAGGATGACCTGCCCTGGCAGGAACTCCACGTCAAACTCGGCAAGCCGGTTGGCCAACCACGCCGTAGCAGCCAGCGGGTTCCCCAGTATATTCCCCGTGTTCCCCACCATGATCTCCTGCCCGTTGAACTTCAGAATACCCTTGGTATCGCCGAGGCTCAGGTCCGTGAGCTTCCTAGGCGTGCCACCCAGGATGACCGCGCCGGTAGACCCGTTATCCGCCAGCGTATCTGCGTGCCCAATAGCCCAGTCTTTGACGCGCGAGTCAATGATCTCAACAGCCGGGATGGCGTAGTCGATGGCACTGATAACATCCGCGACCGTGACGTTCGGGCCACGCAGCCTCCCCTTAAGAACAAAAGCGGGCTCGAGCTCGACATAGGGCTTGATGAAATCTTTCAGTGGGAGCTTGACGCCCTCGTGTCGGAAAAGGCTGGCGAGCAGAAATCCGTAGTCGGGCTCGTCGACGCCAAAGGCCGCTTGCATGACCTTTGCGATGTTGCCTAGCTTGTAGCCGACTAGGCGGTCGCCGTTGTGCTCGATTGCATGCTGCGCGGTGATTCTTTGGATCTGGAAGGCGCCTTTTACGTCTAGGGAAGGGTAGGATTTGGTTGGGGGAGAGATGGGAGCTCGGGAGATGCGGGCGTTACGCAGAGCTTCCGCGATCTCATCCAGCTCGGTGGTGTTCATGGCTTTGGGTCTGTGCTGAACAAGGCTCGTGTAAGATAAAATTCAGCTTGACGAGATAGAACAAACGATGGCTGGGCGAAAGATACAATCAGCGAGCAAGCAACGACACTTGATGTATCGGGAGAGACGGTTTGTATCACCGCTTTTCCGAGTGGGTTATATATCGAGTATCGGAGTATCTACACGGGTCAGCAGGCCCGGAGACGAGCCGATCAGAATCGGGACAGGCCCGCATAGGAAGCCGAGATCGGTTCATTGCCAGCATCCATAGAAACTGAAAATGGATCCAGACTAGCGATGCATGGTGTTCAGGAGCATTTCCCTGCCTGGCATCGTACAGAATTACCAACCCGCAAGCGGCGCTGCATAAGCCGCAAGTCCCAGCCGAGCTTTGTTCATTAACTGATGCGGCGAGTAGAAGCTACGATTAACCTCGGGAGCATGTAAGCCTCCTGGAATGTGGTGGAACGAGAACCCGAAACTCTATGGAGGTATCCGGGAAGGAAGGTGAGAACGAAACCCGAGCCTAACGCCGATCCCGGTCCTCCTCCGATGGTTTTGCTCCCGACCCGAGCCCGGGCTTTGTACCCCGCGTTGGACCCGCCGTGTCAGTCGCCCCGCGCGACTGCGAGCGAATCGGGCCTTCGGGATTCGGATCCGAACCTTTATTTGCCCTGGCTAAAATCTGGGGATTCCCTGTTACGAGATCAGGAGAATTTGACATTCAAAGGTACAAGTTTCTGGACGAGCACTAGATAGGCGGATCATTGGGGGGGCGTGATAGGTTTGCCGTCGTAACCACCAAAGTAGGACCGTCTCTTGATGACACGAATGCTGCGTGTGCCACATGGACTGTCGACATAAGATGGAATATTATACAGTACTGTGATGTGCCTAGAGATTTGTCATGACGTATACTGAGCGACACTGGAAATCAGCTCACTAGTACCTAGGAATCGGTCGGGTTCAGGGGCCCGGTGTGTGCTATCGGAATGGACAGCCGAGGCGATCCCTCCCGCTGCATGCACAGAACAAACCCGACCCACTGCAACATGCGACGTAACCGCTCGCGGCATCTACACTTGCAGGGATCGGTACTAAGAGCCGAGAATAGTCTTGACCTCGGAAAAGAAGAGACGCTGTCATGCCGCGTGATACAATCAGTTGTCAGCTACATAGACCATTGCCTTGCTGCCTCCTGTAGATAAGCTGGCACCCTCGGGTGCCAACTTTCCGTCTGTATGCATGTATGTGTGCTCGCGTATGAAAGAGTAGCCAGCAGATACAACAACACTAAGCCGCTTGGTAATGCGATGGGAATGTCCCGAGTTACAGACGGATAGACCTCTATCATATATCGCCTGTTAGTAAAAGTGTTCAATTAATAATCTAAAGCAGCTTCTGACGTCGTCATCGCAACTCACACATGCAAACCTCGGCAGCTGCTACTTACTAACTGCAGCACCAACAAGGTATAAGTGCCCAACACCCCGCACGCGTACTGTCTATAAGCCCAACTACAAGATTTCAAGGTACAAGTAGAGCAAGCAGACATGACCACCAACCTCCCCTCCCAGCGTTGGGCCTTCCGCCGCACCGACGATTACACTCCCGGCACGCCAAAAGTGAAGCTCGTCACCGAAGCCCTTCCACTCCCTCTGGACCCGACATCAGTCCTGATAAAGGTCCACGCCATCGCCCTCAACTTCCGGGATGCAAACATTGCCAACGGTGGGAACCCCTGGCCGGTGACGCCCCACGGCATTCCGGGCAACGACGCGGCGGGCGAGGTCATAGCGGCCGGGGACAAGGTTAAGGGCCTGAAGGTCGGGGACCGGGTCGCGCCTATCACGGACACGGAGAACATCTCCGGGCGGGAGACGGGGCGGTCGTGGCTGGCGGCTGATGAAGATGGGGTATTGGCGGATTACATCGTCTTTGATGAGAACAAAGTGTGTAAGCTCCCGGATAGTCTCGACTGGGTGAGCGCATCAATGATCCCGTGCGCGGGCGTCACGGCGTGGGCGGCCCTAAGCGGCATGACCATTGGCCAGACGGTCCTGATCCAAGGTATTACTCTCCATCCTATGCCGACATGAATC
The DNA here is from genome assembly GCA_025503055.1 of Sordariomycetes sp. B11D1. NCBI lineage: Eukaryota > Fungi > Ascomycota > Sordariomycetes > Sordariomycetes sp. B11D1. The sequence goes on along the minus strand of JAMFQS010000042.1, from coordinate 188,156 downwards.
AATTACACAGCTAAGTTTATCCTAGGCACCGGCGGAGTAAGCTCCTTCGCCCTTAAGCTCGCCTACGCTGCAGGCCTCAGGGTCATTCTTACCTCCTCGAGTGACGGGAAACTCCAGAGGATGAAGGAAAAGTACCCGGACCTACCTCTTCTGACGGTGAACTACGCCAAAACGCCGGCCTGGGACGAAGAGGTCATGAAGCTCACCGACGGCGTCGGCGTCGACTTTGTCGTCGAGAACGGCGGGACGTCGTCGCTGGTTAGGAGCGCTAGGTGTACGCGGCGCGGCGGGATTGTAAGCCAGGTGGGGTATCTAGCTAAGCAGGACCCCAAGGACTTGGATGGGCTTGTTCCTATCATCATCGATAGGAGGGTGATCATTAGGTGAGAGCGTCGTCCCAACTGTGTTCGAGGAAAAGCTGATTAGGGTTAGGGGCGTCAACGCCGGGTCGAAGCACGACATGGAGGATCTTTGCGCTGCGCTTTCTGCGTCGCGGATACAACTCGATGACATCATTGACTCCGTTCATATGTTTGAAGAGGCCGAGAAGGCTATCCAGTATGTGTGGGAGGGTAAGCAGGTTGGGAAGGTCGTGCTTCGCGTCTCGACTTAGACATGAGCATGGTTAGGGGTTTCCCCGTGTATTGCAGCGCGCACGATGAATACAGCTCTAACTATAGTGATTAATCATGAGATGTCAAGCATGGACAAGAATACATGTGTTTCCCAGACATTTAGGGATATAACTCCGCAGTGATGGATGTTTATCAGCCTTCATGGTAGGAGTGTATCCGAGTGGCGGCAGATTTCACTTTCAGTTCTCTGATTCGGCAAGCAACTTTTGATTCTTAGTTATTACAGATGAATGGGACTACGGACTATTCTTTGCTAGGCTGACCGTCTTCCTAGACTCGAGTTTGAAGGGTAGGACAATATTCACACCCATTGCTCACTGGTTGACAATGCTCGCCGCTTAGCTTATAGGCTCCTCTTAATACTAGAATAAAAGAATTTACGATTTAGTTATATGCCTATGGTCTCGTCGACTATAAGAATAGACCCAGCTGGATATCGTGATGCGTCTATATGTCTGGCCGGGCCTTGGTGGTATAGTTGACATTGCTGCGACGGATTGTACCAGGGATACGGTATTCTTTATGTATCTTGCTATGCTTCGGACAGGAATTTAAATACTTATTCAATAAAAATACAGTGGTATTTTTTGCAGCCCTTAATTATGGTGACGCTTGCAAGTGGTATCGTGAACCGAGTATTGATGGCAGTGGAGCGGCGCTGTCACGTGCCTAGTCTGACGTGCTGCACTTTCACCCGCTTGCAGCTGGCACCAACAACTCAAGGAGGGGCCGACCGTGGCGCGTCACGCACTCAGCACTCTGACGCGAGTCGCGGTTTCCAGTTCCAGACACGAGGAGGCAGCAGCACCCAACAGCCTTCAATCGATTGTCCCTTGTTATTATACCACGAACCTGTAAGGCAGGACCACTCCTCTTGTTTTGACTAACACCACGAACCACCTAGACATCCCTCGATCTTGAAAATGCCCATATCTCCTTGAACGTTCCCGCCCGTGACCAACTCGTCGCGTACCCTCGTCCTGGTGAGTAACCATGTCACTGCCCTCTCACGCCTTGCCTCTGTGGTTTCTTTGTTGGATAATGGCTGATGTATCTCTGTTTCTAGGGGACTACCGGCTTCTCAATGGGTATCCTTGCGACCCCGATAGCTCCTCGCCCCATCATGGAGGAGCAGCCGACCAAGAGGCTCCACCCTTTCTTTACTACAGAGAGGGAACATGCACTCACAACGCCCCAACCTCACAGTCACGACGGATCCAGTGTGACAGAACCACGAATCGAGCCTACCTCTGTTACCCACCCAGAACACATCTCAACAGATGGCGCCCACAGCAGCGACCGACCCCAAAAGCGAAGGAGGACGGACGGGGGAGATGATGACGCCTGCGAAGCCGGACGGCGCGTCCGAATGGAAGCCACAGCTCCCTCGGATAGTACCAGCCTTGCTCAGATAACTCCAAACAATCAGGCCGAAACTATACCCGTCTCGTCGACGACACCGGACGCCGTTACCGACCTACAACCTGCCGCGAACCCGCCCCTCGTTCAGTCCGCCGCTGGAACCGCCACGACCGCCCCGAACGAAACACCTACCGAGAAGTCGACCCCTGGCTCCGATACCAAAGCAAAAAAGCTGATCAAGTTCAACCCCAAGACTGGTACGCTGGGTTCCCCCCCTCAGCCAAAGGCTTCGGAGAAGACGGCCGCGAAGACATCGACAAAGCGGGGCAGGCCGCGGAAGAAGTTCATAGTCTCCATGAAGTACGGCGGCGACGACGCTACCACTCGAGCTAGGATTGGAGAACAAATCAATCGAATCCTCGCACCGAAACCAGATAACGTCGAACCCGCAGGCCCTTCGAACGCGCCGACCCAACCTGCAGCCACGCCCAAACCTGCACATCCGTTCTTCTCCAAGAATTCCAAAAAGTCGCCTCCTTCCGGCTCTACACTTTCCACTCCGCAAGCGATCGATCGCACCAAACCGCCCAGGCACGTCGTCTTTTCATCAACGCCGTGCTCCCCGAAGCGCCCACGGCCGGCTGCGTCGAAACAGGGGCCACAGTTTGGAATAAAATCTCTCGGCCTGAAGGTTCCTGGTGCCACTCTGCCGTTATGGCCACCTCAGGACATGGCGCATGTTCGCGGCCTTGCGCACGAATCCGGCGGCTCACTAGTACCTAGTCAGGCTCTACCACAGCGAAAAGCAAAGGGTCATAGCGTTGGGGTCGCAGACGAGGAATCTATCCTGGCGTTCTTGACGCGTTCTACCGACGTTGCAACTGTTCAAGCGTCGATACAAAATGATATTGACAACGCGGACCACATACTCCCACCGCCCAAAGAACTTCGGCTCCCCCTGAAGCACTTCGAGTCGGGACCAAAAGTCCAGTGTAGGATGCGGCCTCGTCTGAAGACATACCAGAGGCCGCTGCGTGTCGTCGAGTCCAGCGACGATGAATTAGGCCCTCAAGTGCACCCCATCATCCGGAGGCTTTTCAACTCTCTCAGAACATCACTCTCGGCCTATGATAGATCGGACTGTGAAAATTCAAGTTGGGCGCAAAAATATGCCCCTCAGACGACGGCTGAAATCCTACAACCAGGGAAAGAAGGAAGCCTACTAAGGGAGTGGTTACTGAGCCTCACAGTTGACTCTGTCGACACCGGAGCGGATCCCGCGGCTCGAGAGAAACCACTGGTGGACGCAAAGACCCGCGGTAAGAAGAAGAGGAAAAGGGCTCTCGAGGGGTTCATCGTCGACAGTGATGATGAGGCGGACGAGCTAGATGAGGTATCAGACGGGGAGGACTCTTGGGTCTCGCCAGTAGACAGGGGCCTAAGATCGGTTATCCGCCACGGAGACATCAAGGCGAAGGCTAGAGACGCGCGCCTTACGAATGCCGTCGTCATTAGCGGACCCCACGGGTGTGGCAAGACGGCGGCGGTGTACGCCATTGCCAAGGAGCTTGACTTTGAGGTGTTCGAAATCAACGCGAGTTCTCGGCGGAGCGGCAAGGATGTGCTTGAGCGGGTTGGGGATATGACACGCAACCACCTAGTCCGCCACCACGCCGATGAAGCCCAGGCCGAGGAGGACCAGACGGCCGAGGACGTCAAGTCCGGGAAGCAGGGAACCATGACGAGCTTTTTCAAGCCCAAGGGCGCTGCGAAGACTCCCAATGTGAAGAGCGCGTCGCCCAAAACCAGTCCGAAGCCGCAGGGACCGAAGTCCCAGAAGCAGTCGCTCATCCTCCTCGAGGAGGTCGATATCTTGTACGAAGAGGACAAGCAGTTCTGGGTCACCATCTCGTCGCTCATCGCGCAATCGAAGCGACCCTTTATCATGACGTGCAACGACGAGACGCTGGTGCCGTTTGCGCTTCTCAACCTGCACGGCATCTTCCGATTCAACCCGCCGCCGGCGGATCTCGCCGTCGACGCGATGCTCCTGGTGGCGGCAAATGAGGGGCATGTCCTCGAACGGAGGCCGGTGGAGGAGCTGTACGAAACGCGCGGCAGGGACCTGCGGGCGTCACTTACGGAGCTGAACTACTGGTGCCAGATTGGTGTCGGGGATAGGCGGGGTGGGATGGACTGGTTCTACCTGCGGTGGCCCAAGGGGTCGGATGTCGACGAGAACGGGGATGTGGTTCGAGTGATTAGCGAATCGACATACCAGTCAGGCATGGGCTGGTTTGGAGACTCGGCCAGGGGTGACAAGCGGGACGAGGAGGAGCTGGTGCGCGAGAGCTGGGAGGCGTGGGGCGTCGGTTGCGACGAGCTGCTGATGCGGGATGGGTCAATGGGAGCTCATTGCTCGGTGGGCGAGTATGCGGACTTCATGGACTCTATGAGTTCGGCAGACGTGCTCTCGTCTGGGGCGTTTGGGAAGGCCTACGAGGTATGACTGCGTTCCTATTTATTCCGCAAATACCTACTAATGAAAACAGGAACCCCTCGACGCGACGCTCCCCGAGACCACCGCCCGAGCAAAGGACGATTACATCGTCGGCCGCACGCTCCTCGATGCGCCGCAGCTCACCACCTACTGTCCCCTTGCTCTCACCACCTCCACGGCCGTCAAGACCCTAGCATGCAGCTGCCTCTCGCCGCCTCCCCCGCCCATAACGGAGAAGCAAGCGATCAAGAACATTCGCACCACGCTCGCCGCGCCGGGGCCCCTCGACCGCACGGACATGAGCCTCGCGTTCGACCCCATCGCGGCATCGGACAAGCCTAGTCTGTCGGGACACCTCGAACCGTCAGTCTTTGACCGCACGATGGGGATCATTGTGCTTGACGTTGCGCCGTTTGTGAGGGGAATCGTGGCGGCGGATGACAGGCGGCGGAAGGAGAGGTTGAAGCTCGGGACGCTTCTGAGCGAGGGGGCGGGGCCGGGAGCGGGAGAGGGGATCGGGATCGGGGTTGGGGCTGGGATGGGGCAGGGGGTGAAGAGGCGGAAGACGAGAAGCGCGATGTCGGCGCTTGAAGGGGGGGAGCGGGGGAGGACAAGGGGCGAGAGGTACTTTGCCGGGGATGTGAATGGGTATCTCGTGTTGAGGACGGGAGGGGAGTGGCAGGGGGCTGTAGGGGATGTCATGGGGGAGGTGGGGCCACGGGCGGAGTTGGAGGTCGTTGGAGAGAGCGGTTCGGCCACGGGGGAACGCGGGGAGTAGAAGTGGTTTTTATCTGTTATATAGAGTGCGAGGGAGTTTCTCACGATGATGCATAGACATGGAATTTACTTTGTTCATTTTGTGGTATGCTACTTAACGCCTTGACTCCAGCTGAACGATCGAAACTCCCGAGACTAAGCGATTCGCAGACGGAAAGGGGTGACCAGACCAAAACAGGATGGGGAAGAAAAGGGGGGAGAGGCAGGTGGAGGAGGTCTACATCGCCCAATGGACCCTCTTCTCGGGCCTCCGCGAAGAAGATGACCGCATCGAAGACCGCGAGGGGCTCCGCCGGGGCTCATGCCCCCAGCCGTTGCGGGGCCGGTCACTCCGCTCCCCACAGGAGCGGTCCCTCCCCCTCTCCCTCTCTGGCCGTCGGCTCCTCGCCCGTCCTCCATCCCCCTCATCCCAAGGCCCCCGCCGCGGGCCCGTCCTGCTGCCCCGGCGGTCATAGCCCCGCCTGTCGCAGCCATGACTCCCGTACCCGTACCCGTACCCGTACCCGTACCCGTACCCCCCATCATAACTGGCCCTCCGCCCGTCCCCCCCGTCCCCCCCCCAACCAAGGCCCCCGTCCCCGCCGAGCTCCCGGCTCGGGGCCCCGCACCGGTCTCGGCCCAGGCACCCCGCCACCCGCCGAGCTAGCAGAGCCGCGAGGCCGACGCCCGCGAGGAGGCCTCCTATCCTGTGCTTGCTCCTGCTCCTGCCCCGGCCGCGGGGCTCCCGGCCTTCGAAGCCGCGTCTGTACATCCTTCTCTCCTCTGTCTTTCCTGTTACTTCTTCCGGGGCTCAGGTCCCTTGGGTTGTCAGGTCCGTTTCGTATGAGGGCGTGGTGTGATTGTGGTGTGTGGCGAGTATCCGTGATCGGTGTCAGGTAGTGTGTCTTCCGAGCCGAGTCCTCGAGGGGGGTAAGGAGAAGCATTTATATCGCGTCCCGCGAGACCACCCCAGTTCACACAACAAGCAAAAGACGACCAAGACTTTCTAACATGTACCGTCCTATACGAGGCAAAAGAACACCACAATGCCCCGGGGTCCCATCTAGTCCCAAGCTCAGAGGAGCCTAGTGTCTCTGCCGTGAGCCTCGGCTGTGCAAACGACGTCACACAGGCCCGCACAGCAGCGCGTCGGGGAACGAAACGGAACAAAAGAGAGTAAAAAGGTGAGCGAAAGAGCGCAAGGAATGGGGACAAACGACGGGAGGCGCGAGTCTTCGCCCCCGCGGGGGGCACGGCATCCGAACAAAGGCGTTTAAGCAAGCACAAAGACGCTGGCTACATCACAACCCTTTCCCTTTCCCTTTCCCAGATGATGGGTGGGCAGATGTACGCCGCCTTCCTCTTCTTATTCGATGCTGTTCGCTACTGGCCCCTAGCCGCCTAATCAGCCGTGTTGTTCCCCTTCATAACCGCCTGGTCCTCATCACATCGACCTTGACGCAGCCTTTCAACGCCTGCTGGTCCCAGTTCAAAGAAAGGGGGGTTTGGATCAAAGAACACACTCCCCAGGCCTCGCCCTCGCTTCACCTCGCGCCCGAAGCCCTGCTCGCCGGAAGAGATCATTCCGCTCAAAGCCTTCCCCTCCCCGGGGAACCCGGAACCTCTTCCCGCGCGCGGAGCCTCGCCTCGCCCTCAAAGTCTCACTCAGGGAACGCCGGGACCCTTCCACGTATGGAAGAACACCACGCACCCAGTGTCCGAAACCCCATCATCCTTACCCGACCCGCACCACGCAAAGAACGCCGAAGTTGATGATTCCAATGCAGAGCCCCTCCAACTCCATGAATGCTATTCACGAGTAAGAAAGTTCAGTGAGAATATGATTCCCGCTCATCTTCTAAGCCCTATTCCTTCCTGTCCTCTCCTCGAGGACCTTTTGAACCGCAACATTCCCCCCCCCCCCAATCTTTCCATGGAATCCACGGAATTCATTCATCCATATCCCTAACTATATAAACCCCCACACCAGTAAAGCCACGGGCCAAATGCCCTTACAAATTCCGCCTATGCGATGCCGCGCCATGCAAATGGTAATCATAAAACTCCCAGAAACCATGAAACCTCCAAAAGAAACCGTTATAACCCCTTGAACCCTAGTAGCCCTGAAGGAACATCTTCGAAAACGAAAAGGAAAAAAATGCAAATCGGTATCAAGGCCCATGGGCCTCAAATGATGCTCAAAAAAAGCTAGTGCTCACCAGGCACTAGTACCCTCCGTACCGATACGGCGTGCTAAACTCCGGCACGATACCCGTCCGGAGGTCGTCCCGGCGTCCCAGCGGCCGGTAGTGCATCTGCTGAGGCGGTACGCCGAGGTGGTACTCTTCCAGCGAGGCCGACGGAGGCGGGTAGAGCAGAGTGTTGACGTGGCGCACAGGCTTATACGGGCTGGGCCGCTGCTGAAGATAGACGCTGGGGGAATGTGAAATGGGCGTGTGGAGCACGGGCGTGTGCGCCACCGATCCCTGCCCGTAAGCCTCCGCGAGGGGGGAGGACCCGTACACGCCCTGACATTTTGTCGGCGTAGGGTACCCCATCGGCTGCACCTGCGTCTGAGGTTGAAGAGACTGCACCTGCGGGTGCTGTTGCACTGCGCCTGTGTAGACCGAATTCGGGGCCGGGAGCTGCGGCACCGTCACCGGGGGGATCGTGCCCGACGGGGGCTGCGTATAGACCGTCTGCATGGCGCGCACGCCGGGGACCAGGGGCGGGAGCGACATGACCTGGGAGTTTGTGGCGACGCCGTTCGTCGGAGTGAACGGCATAACCTGGCCGTTCGGCACCGCGTGGTGCGCCGTGTCGATCGTCAGCGTCGGCACCTGTCCCATCCGCCGCATGCTCTCCACCTGGGGTTGCATGGGCGTCGTCACCGGCACCGACTGCCTGGGCATGCCCGAGCCCATGGCGTATGGGCCGTGCGGTACCCGCTTCGCCGGGGGTTCCGTGAGCTCAGAGTCGAAGCTCCTCTTGCGCGTCACTGGGACGTTCGGCCTGCTCGCTACGGGGGAAGACGACGGGAGCCAAGTCTGCCCGTTGGTGGCCGGCACGCCGTTGGGCGAGTAGGCGGCCGTCGGCGTGGTCATCGGCACCATGCCGTTCACGTGGGTCGGTGATGCAGCGGGGGACGAGTAGAGGGCGGCTGTCGGCGATGGAATCGTGAGCTTCGGCGGGGCCGGCGAGGGCAGCCGGAGCGCGGCGTCGTAATAGTCGTAGAAGGACCCAAGCTTGGCCAACCAAGCCTCCCAATCGGCCTTGGTCGTTAGAAGGCTGTACCTCATGTTGCTCAGGAACTCCACCTCCATAAGATGGATGTCGGAGACGGAGAGGTACGACACGTCCGCCCATGTCTTGTTGGTGTACGTGTTGTCATCGAGGACTGTCCGATGGTCAATAAACAAGCTCACCCACGTCCGGTGTCCTACTACTCACATTTGTTCCCGAGCATCAGAGCCACAGTTAGCAGTCGGTACTCGCTACCTGGTCGGCCTCGGACGGCAGGGTTTAAGGTCTTCAGCCGGTAGATGAAGAGGAGCGCCAGCAGGATGACATTCCGCGTCACCTGCGTCGTGTTAAGGATGTTGTGCACCCATTTCGTAAAGGTAGGCTGTGGTATCGCCTCACGACAGAGCCGCTGGACACGAGTATTGGGATTCGCGCGGAAGCTCTCGCCGGCCTTGAGCACTTCGATTGACTCAAACCAAAAAAAGCAGGTCACCTGGGCAGTGGTCAGTGTCAAGATTTATGATTCGAGAGGACTATGTGAGCATACCTGAGCTACCAGGTCATGTAGCGAACCTCCCCGAGCACTGATAAATTCAGGTATCTCGCTGCTCTGGCCGGTCAGAGACGAGGATAGCCCACTGCTGGCCTTTCGTTGCGAGTATGCTCCAGAACTCCCAGGGGTCGACGACCGTGACGGCTGGCCGTTGGGAAGCCTGATGTGAGGTTGTGAAGCCTGTGCTGGGACCGGCAGTGGTACTGCCACCTGATTCCGAGGTTCTTGTGTCCTCACCGGGTGAGTCGAGGCGGGACGGGACTGGTTGTCGGGATATGGTTGGTATTGAGGGTAATATCGCCCCTGCTGGCTGTTGAGCACCGCGTCGGGAACGGTCTTGGCCCGCTCGGACTGGGTAAGCACTGTCGGAGGAAAAACCGACAAGGGGCGGCCATCGTAGTGCCCCAGCGGCGGTTGGTGACAAGCAGCGCTCATGTCGTCGGTTGGAGGCGTCCGGAGGCCGCCAAAGCCGTGTTGGCCTGTCTGGGAGACGGACGGCCAGTACTCGGGGTGCCTCCTCGCCGGTATAGTGGGACGTATTGAGGGCCGGGCTTCTTGTCTGCACGGCCAGTTATGTGCTGGGGGCGACGGGAGGACGGCGCTGGGGAGTTCGGAGGCGACGGAGAACATTGGCAACGGAGTTCAAGACGGGGAGGGGCGGGCGTCAAGAACAAGCAGAGTTCAGCGTCATCGGAGGCAAGGAAGAACCGAGGCTGGCGAAGAAGAGAAAGGGTACGGCGGACGACGCGAACGGGAGACGAGGGGAGACGGCGGGAGGGATGGTCGTGTTACTGCCGCGCAGCGGTTGTCGCGGGCCCGGATGCGGGCGAGGGCGGGCAGGTGAAGGCGAGGCGGGGAGGCGCGGGTCTCGTTGCTGCGGTAGTCTGCGGTTATCAAGGCAAAGGTAAGGCCTGGTTCAGCCCCCCTGCTTGTACACGGCACGATATGAGAAGAAGAAAAGAGAATAGAAAAGGAAACCAAGAATGGAAACGGAGCCGGATGGAGACTGGATGGGGACGGCGAGGCGAGAGTGTTATTTGGAACTCAAAGTACGAGGAGCTACCTCCAAGTCCAAGTGGGGAGCATTCGACGGGGTAGGATTGAACGAGAGAAGGAGCGGAGGCTTCGCCCACGCGCGCAGCTCACTATTCCATCTTGAATAACCCGCACGCGAAGAGGGGGACGAGGGATGGTCAGTCGATGTCATGTCGTCGTCGTCGCTTGGCTGTGGACGGAGCGTCCCAACGCCGCCGTCGCCCGCTAGCTTATTCCGCCGGTGGGCCAGGCTCCAGGGTTTAATGGGCCGGGAACGGGGTTCCTCAGGAGGCGCAATGTACCCTCCCCAAACAAGATTGCGAAGCTGCCGTATCCGTGTCACGCTCGCGGGTGAGATACCTGCCTCGTACCTGCCGTCACGCCCGGAGGCGGAGGCCCCCTGCCCTCGTAATCGGTGGCCCCTTCCGGCTTGTGGGCGGCTGAGTGTGTCTGGGAAGCGTCCAGGATCATCTGGGCCTTCCACTCAGGTGGCTCAGATTCCGTAGCGGTACCTCCACCATGCAAAGGTACGAAGTACTTCACTTAATACATTCTTGAGAAAATGGCGTCGGCAAACCGTGTTACAGAAGCCTCGCGGCTCCGTTTCGAGCTTGTGCTTGCCGGTTGGCCCTCCCTCAGTCATGTCTTCAATGCGCACTACTCCTGCGCCAACAATGCCGCCTGGGCTCCCTCACATCTTCCACAACGGAGTATCGGCACCTGGTAGCCCGCCCCTCCTGGTACCGCCCACTGAGACGCATATCCCACGCTCTTGCTTTATCTCCCCTTTGTCTCCCATTAATATCCGTCGGGTTCCGGAGCAAGCCAAGCTGAAGCAGGCATGCTGCACTGGTACCTTCTGACACCGGTGGCTCCTTCCTCCAATCCCCTGCTTGTCTGAATCGGCTAGCCTCACTCCAACAATGGGCCAACCTGAAAGTCGCCATGGGATACGGAGTATTACCCGTAATAATGTCCCTCCATTTAAGTCAGCCGGGAGGATGCCTACTGCGTAATATCGCTGGGATTGGCTGCGAGGCGTGGCCCCCACTAAACCTGGGGCCCTGCTGCTCTGGGCTGCACATCCCTTGTGCGCTCCGTTCTTACCCCCATTTGGCGGCGCGCTGAGACTGGAAACCTCCAGCATTGCGCAAGCCTTTGTGCCCATGCACACACCCACAGGAGATCGTATCGTGCTGCAACCGGAGGCCCAGTCTAAGCCATGTGGAATGGGAATCCAAGCCCAACGCCAATCAACTTCGACATCCACGGAGCAAATATGGTACTGACCGCTTGGTAAAGAGCGATCCGGCCGTGGAACGAGACGCCAATGACACGAACACGGATGGGGACGTGGAGTTTGACGACAGCGGCCCCTCTAACTGGCTGAAATCGACAGTGCCTCTCCGTAATGCGATTTCTCAGAGACAACAAAAAAGACGCTCCTTCCATCATGCTTGTGCCACCGACCGTTTTTCTCTCTGGTGGCGTGCTTGTACGGAAGTGGTGCATTTCGGAGCGCTTTGTCCTTCCCAAGTCCTGCCCCCTCCTCGTTTATTCCTTGCAGGAGTCGCTGTTGACGGCGCCGGCTCTCCTTCCTTTTTGCCTCTTGGGTAATATCAGTCCTCGGCCGCAAGCCACCGTTGGCGTGAGGACCGAGGAGGAGCCCACCCCGTTCCTCTTTCCTGGTTGGGCGGCAACCGGGACAGGCACGAGACAGGCCGTGTCAATCGGCAACGCTAAAATTGATAGCAAAGCATGGCTTGTCGCTCCTGCATGCGGGTGGGTGGTGGGCAGGTGCTCGACCGCCCGGGGGCGGTGAAGTACCTCGTACATCGCTCCTTCCCAAGACAAAAGACTGGGTTGCATTGGATTATCCTTCGCACCCAACTTCGAACATGCTTTCTTACTGCTTGCCTGTATCTAAGAAAGAAACTGTGCGAGGATAACCCGGTTTCCCGTGGAATGTAAGGCTATTATGATGACCTTGCAGGCAATAGTCATCTGCTAGAGTTTAAGAATAGCAAAGTGGACATGAAGGTTTGCGTGGTTGTCCGGATGACGAAAAGTAGCCACCTGGGATGTCTCGCACCTTCCACACTTCTTACGGCCGGTCGCTGGTGGACCGATGGAAGGTGCGGCTGGGCTGGATCCATTCTGTTGGTCACTCGAATATCACAGTGTCATTTTTTATGTCCCACACATGCCCTTGAAGTCCCGCAAGCGAACTTTTCGACAGCCGCCAAGCCAATGATACCCGGAGCAACGGGACCGGAGGGGACGGTCGCGCGTCACGCTAATTTACTGTGCATTTTCGCTGCCGGGGTTCGCGGGAAGGCCTGACGTCGGGGGCGGGGGAGATTGGAAGCATGAGTGGTCCACCACGACCAAGAACTCAAAAAAGGAAGCTACGACTCTGACCATTTTCAGGTTGAGGAGTGACATCGGACTGGGACGGCGGAAGCATCACCCCTCTAGAGTCCATAGTTACTTCCTTGAACACGAACGATCCAGAGCAGGTGACGCTCCCAGGTGACTGAAGCGTTTCAGAGGACTCTCAACCTGTTCGCTACGGGTGTAATCTTGTGGATCCGACGGGTGGACTCAGTAGGCTACCGGAGGGGTCAGGGAGGGGCATGGAGGGGCAGGGGAGGAGTGGGAAGGCCGGAGCTGCCTAGCATGGTAGGGGCGACTAACATTGCAGGTACGGAGTACTGTCAGCCTGCGGTTGTGACGGACCAGATGCCCACTCGGATGGAACACTCGAAGGTTCAACACTATCCAAGGATTGCATCAACTCCGCCTTTTTTTTCGAGGCCCGAAAGAGGCACGGCTTCACATGTTCAGCAGGGAAGGACGACCGAAACCCAATATCGAATCATCCCCAGGACATGAGTATGGGCAGTCGGGGTGGAAATCTTGATCCATGCCAATCTCTGCCGCTGACCGAGACGCAAACGGCAAGGTTGCACACCCATGGAGCGTCGGGCGGGTTAATAATAGCGCCAGGGAGGCATGATTCCAAGCTCCAGATGGGGCGCGCTAACTTTGGGAGTCTCGCATCGCATGGCGAGTGATACGGTGCTGGCACGGGATTTGGTATGACCTCGAAGCATGATTTACCCGCCACAAAGGAAATCCCAAGACTCTCCACTCACGGGCCGCCTTCTCAACGCCAGGGGCGACAGGGTATCCCACTGTATGTCACACACAGGCCATTACGGACTACAACCGACGCTCGCAATTCAATCGCCCGTTCATCCCACCGTTCTTGACCGACTTACATGCTATGCTACGCTGACAGGCGAATCTCTTCTTAACGCTCGAGCGATGGAATCGGGTCAGAGGGCAACAGAGACTCCGACTTATTCGGTCTTGTGGGGGGCAGATCTTCTGGCCTTAATAAATATCGCAGCGGGCACATGCCCACCGCACGACCATCGACGACACATCATCAATACGCCTGACGCCGCGGTCCGCGTTTCAAACCGTCAGGAGCACCAACCGTGGCTGATCCCATTCCCTTTCGGCCCTGCAAGACGCGGGAGGAAACACCCCACCTTCCAGTATCAAGAGCGACTAGGCTTGCCCAGTGACGAGACCCGGAATCTCCGATAGATTGCGACAACGGCGTCTGGGGCGGGCTGGTGTTCGCCGGATGCCACTTCTCCGCCCAAAGAGACCAGTCATGCGTGACGGGATGCCTGTTGGCGGTGGTCGCCTCGTCATGAATAGCTACCAGCCTTTGTGTCGGTCAGCGAGAGCTGTTTACCTTGCCGACGGAAACACAAAGGATGCCATGAGCCTGAGCCCGAGAGACATCCGCTGTGCCGTGTCCCGCGGCGGACAACGTTGGAGTATCCGTGGGGGCCTCAAGACGAGGGCCACCAGATTCCAGTGACGCCTTGGACGCTGTTTCTACGAATCCTAATGGCGGAAGCCTTGAACGGAGTGATTGCGGTGATACCATCTTGATGATCAGGACCTTCAACGTAATGTGGGCGGCACAAGTCTAGGCTTGGCCGAAGAAACACTGACACCGTGCCAAGTACAGTCCATTTCCATGTCACCTCCTGCGAGACGCCATTCCGGATACGGCCAGGGTGGCTGCCGCACCTGCCGCACACAGAGACATCCAATCAATGCCTCGTCTGCGGGACGCGCACGATAGGGGCCACTCTGGTTTTTCTGGCGACCTAAAATGAGGCAAACCTTCGGGACCATGATCGTATTCGCAGCTCCACTCTCTCGGTTCGTTGCTCTTTTCCTCATCACGAAGGCGAGGTCTGTTTCGACCGGGGTCGATGCGTGCCCCACGAGATGAGAGGGAAACAGGTCCGAGAGCTCGGATCGGCCCAGGAAGTCGTCGTGCTAGACCCAGAGGACCCCCCATCCCAAAATTTCGATATTACGACGCTCTCTTGCTCCATTCTGCCGTCTTCCTTAGCGTCCCGGTGGCGCCCTTAGCTGCAAGGTTTCTCAAACAACGACGCGGAAGTGCATTGACGTCGGAGCACTTCTCGTTCCCGGGAACCCTTAGGTGAGTTGGTCTGAGGCTTTTTCCATGGGTCGCGAACCGGCACCCTTTCCCCTCACGCCGAGTCGGCGCTACGGAGTGGTGTCGTCGTGTGGGGAGATGTGGGCATGTTCTTGTGTCCTCGAGGATGGTTCTCGGCCCGGTGGGTATTAGTGAAGGATGGGGGATCCGTAACGGGGGCGACCGCTGTTCGCGGGTCAGATTGGAGACGGTGGCCCGGGGTCTTGTCTTCCTTTTTCCTAATCGTGATCGTCGCAATGAGGGGTGATTCCAGCAGGATGTGGAAACCCACCGAGCGGAAATCGTTCTTTTTCTGGACGCAGCTACTGTAACCTCTTTCACTTTTACCGGGAACAGGGAATTACGGAAGGGGGATTGACCGTCAGGTCACGCCCTCACGTTTCACCGTGTACACGCAACCGTCTGTTGCAAGTTTCCACACCAGGCCGTTACGCCCGGCAGCCCCTAGAGAACCAGCGGGAAAACGTCTCGTGGTGCGAAGGTTCAGCCCGAGGCTCGTCACTTTGCCTTGACGTCTGACCCCCACAATGCGGCCCTCTGCAGGATGTCAGGGTTTCCCTGGTCGATTGCGCAGCCGCCGGGATTCGCTTCCCGCCCGTCATTTACAAGGCGCAAGTTGAGGTCGAGGGGGGGGGGGGGGGGGGGGGGGTTTTGGGGGGGGGCCAGACAGGCGGGGCCGGGGGGGTTACCCGTACCGGTTGGGCCCCAAACCCCACCCCATTTGGGGGGGC
>JAMFQS010000042.1:0-172773 GCA_025503055.1 Sordariomycetes sp. B11D1 | reverse complement strand
CGCCCCTTCCCCGGGCGCCTGGGGCGGGGGGGGGGGGGGGGGGGGCGCTTTGTGGGCGGTGCCATGCAAGGCGGGCAGGGGGCTGTACCCGGTACGGATGGGCACCGAAGCCCAGCCCATTTGGGCGTTCCGTCCAATCAACGGTGGCGCTGCTAGCTTCGGAGCTGGGAGTTTACTTGGTGCGCTGCTGGCATGGATCTTGGTCATACCGAAAGCAAAGTAGCCTGAGGGTCTTTGAGCGGCGAAATCCGCTTGCGGAGCCCGCGAAATGGAGCTCAAGTGCAAAGCCACACCATTATTGCCGAGCTCGCCTAGCCGAGAACCCTTGAGGTTACGAGGGAGGGGAGGACATTCGATGGGCATCACGCTGGTCCGCAAAAATTTCCGCCCCAAAGTCTCCGCTGGAAGGGAACCGAAAAGTTTCCGTTGGTGGGTGATGGGCTAGGCATTCCCGGGAATGAAGGGGGCGCTACGATGCGCTAGACGGCTTTTGGGTAATGGGCGCCGGGGGATGGTTTGGCGCGGGCGCACCGGTGCAGTGCAGGCGGGGAATGTTGACCTTTAGGCATGTGGGGGGGCATACGATGGATCATGGGAATGAAAGGGTTTTGGTTGTCAATGGTCTTGCTTCTTTTTTTGGGCCCCAGGCAAGAAGGGGCAAGGTTTTTCTTGTCGGCCCGTTGCATCCGGTGGGCGGCGGTGGTTGCGAGGATCTCCTCCCTTGCGTTTGTTTTT
Source organism: Sordariomycetes sp. B11D1 (assembly GCA_025503055.1). NCBI lineage: Eukaryota > Fungi > Ascomycota > Sordariomycetes > Sordariomycetes sp. B11D1. Next base: position 172,038 of record JAMFQS010000042.1, on the reverse strand, counting down.
TCTTGTCGAGTTGGGTGCGAGGGCGATCGGGATTGAGGTTGGCGTGGATGGGTATGACGGTGGGTCCGTGGACCGGGCTCCGGCCGTGGACCCAGTTGGATCTTGACGATCTCATGGCTCGACTGAGCATATGGATGGGAGTGGTTACTGGGTCGGTCATGCCTTGTTTTTTGGCGAGGACAAGGCTCGTCTGAGCGGATGGCCCTGGCAAGATGGGAATCAAGGCATGGTGCTTGGCGGCGAGACTGGCGGGGGAGGGAGTGGGGACGTTTGCGGGCGAGAGCCCACGATCATGCCGGGCCAGTCCAGTTCTGTTTGGGTGTTGTTGGTGGTCGTGCAAGTGCCGGACTGGCGTCTATCCCCCGTGGCAGACGGGAGCGAGGTTATATCAGTGCCACGGAGACCCGTGCACGCCTTTGGGCCGGTGCTTGCAAGGCTGGGTCTGGCACTAGGGATATCAGCTGGCCCGGACTGGGTGTTGATCGGCCGAGTGGTCTACACAATTGGAGGCGAGGCGGGACGTGTGGGCTCGCCATTCCAACGTGTTTAGCTGTTGAATATGGCTACCGACTCTTGGGAAGTGATGATGGGGGCTTTAGGAGGGTCACGGCTCTATGCCGCGTTGGTAACCCGGGGGTGAGGCGCTGCGAGCGGAGCTGGGGGCTTGTGCATCGCGGGGCATTTATTGCAAGCGACCCTCATCAACAGGATTTGGAGATAATCCCTCATACCATTTGCTGCGGCCTCGTTGAGGCATCCCTGGGGCCAGTTCGAGTGAGGCTGGCTCAACAGCAGTTTCCCCCGCGGAGCCAGGTCAAGTGACCGGTACACCCCGTGCAGGAGAACGTGTCACTACGCATGTGTGCAGTTTCGGGTATCTACCCGTGCATCGTGATTGTGGGACGGCGGTCGTGGGATGATTCGAAGTTTGCCCTTCTTCATCTCTTCCGTGAGGCTGTCCCGCCCCCGCCAGCCTACCGGGATGGGACTTGGAGGCATACGCCCATTTGTGCGCCGTCAAGAGACATGTGCATGCATTTCTTCGAACTCTTCCTCGGACTTTGAAGAAGCAGGGCTTTCGGGAAGAGCGGGACTAGACCTGACTTGTTCCATTGTTTCGGTTGAGTAGCCTCGTGGGGTTCGACCGTCGCAAGGCTGAGGATGCCGCCAACAGGAACTCTTTATCACCCTGCTCGTGCCTGACCTTTTAGTGCGGCGAGGGGCTTTGGGATCATTTGCAGACCTGGGGAGGATCTCGACTGGAGATGTGCGAGGCGCGGTGCGGATTGCAGTGTTGCTGCTACCGAGGTGTCTGGGTTTGGTCCTTGACCTCACGGCATTTTAGAGATACCTACGCGAAGATGTGGCTTGCATTTGGCCACCCATCTGCTGGTTCCTTGTCTGGACCCTCGAAGTGAATGCGGGGCCTATGTTCTTGGGAGTGCTTCTGCGTGTGAAGCGCTGTGGATGAGAGTGTGGGCGGTTTGATATTAACGATGGCTCCGCACCCACAGAGCAGGGTTCCACGACCAAGGTTGGCGTCCACTCCTGATCTCTCGTGTAGACCACGCGTGTGTATGGAATGATGGACGAGTGATGCCATGTCGTCCGCACGTTTTGTTTCACGTTGAAAAGCCGTGGATAGCGGCTATTTGCGTCTTGCGTTTAACTACACGCGGAGGCATCATGGAGTGTCGGTTCCCTCGACTCCAAGGGGCGTCGTGAGACGGGGAGCTCCTGATTACTCCCCCGGTAAGCCAACAGCCGCTTCCACTGATTCTCAGCGCAGTGGGCTACTGCTAGACACCACCGGCCAGGGCTAAAGTGTTGCGAGCACATCGGCCATTGCAAGCTCTCGGGATGTTGAGAGAACACCTCCCCCCTTGCCCTCGAGCCACGGAAAGCATGAATGAAAGGGCCTTTTGTGTCTTTTTTCTATGGGGAAGGGCATGTCCGAACCCGTGGCGTGTTCTACGGGAATTTCGGAGTGGGAGGCTCTTGAGGTAGCCGCGTATGTTGCCCCACGTTGTGGGTGAGGGACGAGTCTAGTTCAGACACCGATATATCGACCACTTATCCCGCCGCTCAATCATGAGGTTCGCGAGGGGTCCTCGGAGGTCCAGGGCGTTGTTTCAGGTAGGTTCAGAAGGCTTGCGGACTCCCGTTGGTCACTCCTGCGCCGTGTTTCTGGGGGCGACGGTGTAAGCCGGAGGTGCTCAGGACGATGGGTAAGGCAAAGGACGTACGGCGTAGGAGCGCATAGCTATATTCTCTGGCCTTGACTATGTAGTCATCGAGACTTTCCTTGAGTTGGACTGAAGCAGAGTAGGAATTTGGATGTGCCCACTCAGGACAGTCGTGCTTGGCGCCATGGGAGGATGGTGGACGGATCTCACACTGCAGCTACCAGACTTCTACTCGAATGTCATGACGCTTGTCCTGGGCTCTGCAGCTTGCGAGGCGCATCATCTAACCGTGCCTGATTTTGTGGGTGATGCCAACCAGTATTAGGTCTCGAACACGGGGACACAAGCTCACAAACGCCGCTCCATGCGTGGGTGGAGCAATATCACGGTGGCGAGACCTGTTGGGACGAGATGTTGTGCCAGAGACAGTGGCATGCGAAGGCGTAATGAGAATGGGTCAGGCCGGGATCGACTCGGGGACCTCTTCTGTCCAGACAGCAGAACTGCAATGTTAGGAACCCAGGCAAGACACATGCGCTGGCATTGTTCGGGGGCACCAGGTATCCACGACAATGTCCGAGGGCAAGGCCCATTCCCGGCGAGATACACGCCCACACCAGAGGCGAGAAGCGTCTCGAGTAAGAACATTGCTTTCCGTACGAACTACCGGGGGGCCCTTGTAGCGGAGGCTAGAATGCCGGTGCTTACTAGCCCGTCGGATGTTGCGTTGACCTGGTTGTTGAAGCGCTCGGCCTTCCCCCGCTCGGGCACGTGGAACAGAAGCCTGGTTGGAGACTTGCAACCCTGACGTGGGAAGATCTTCGACGGCCGAGGCTAATGGTGACGGATGGCTCACGGCGCCATGGAGTCACTCGCTCGCCGCTCCCATGGACGATGCTGGCATTGCGCCCCGATATGACCAAGGGCTACTTCACATGGGCACGTCAGCGCATCCGGACGAAGAGGGGCCGGCTCCTCTTAAGTCATAAGAGAGATACCCCCGGAAGAGGGAAGAACAGGAATCGCTGATCTGCTGAAATCACGCGACTCCCGCTTCAAGAGTGTAGCTGATGGAAGTCGTCGGCTCCGGGCACAACGCCAGCACCGGGCGATCGAGAGGCCTGCCGTCAATAATATCTTTATATTCAGGGCAGGTTCACGAAGCCGGGCACGCGGATGCTGCAGGTCATCAGTCTTCATCCGAAGTTGATGATAGTAGGACAGCGCTGAGGCGGTGATCGACGTTATGTATCCCCCACGTGACTTCGTACGCCGCCCCCCCGCCCCGCAATTATCCGCCTTCCATGGATCGCCAGGGAAAGCCGGACCCCCTGTTGCTTGGGCAATGTCACCTCCCGCCTGGGGGGCCAATACGAGCCGGCAAGGCCCCGGGCTGGCCGCCCTCTCACTCTCTCTTCCCATTCGGGGACACATGGCCAATGCGACTCTGCCGCTCAGCCCTCTGGTGCGATTTTCTCTCTTGCCCCCTGTGTATGGAAGATACGAACTCCTGCTGGCCTCCCGCACCGACGCTGCCATCCGCCCAATCCGCGACGGATCATTTCCCCCCTCACCTTGGACATTGTCGCTCGTTTGTTTCTCGGCTCTCATTTCCCGGCTTTGAAGGGCGGGGTCCTTGTCTACGACGACGGACGGACGATTGACGAGTGTCTCTCGGCTCGTCTCGACCCACCTCGACACGGCGTCATTGCCCACTCCATCCCCACATCGATCATCGCGGTAATCGCAACGTATCCCGGGGACGACGACGACCCCTGTTTAGTCGCGCGACGCCCAGATCGATACCCGGCCGCCGGCACGGTAGCGCACGAGGCAGGCAACACCACCGCGACACCGCTAGACGCGCCGCCCTCTTCCCCCCAAACCTAACGACCACACCGCGCGAGCCTCCCCACCCCTTTTACACCTCCTTCCGAACCACCGCCACGATGGGCGGCTTCGGCGACTTCACAGACATATGCGCGATCGCGCCCGTGCCGCTCTGCGGCGCCATCGGCCCGATAACGTCGGTGTCGAGCGCCGTTGGTATAGAGCCCGACTGCTACGCGCGCAACATTGAGCTGGCCAACACGATGATATTCTCGGCGGCCGCTAGCGCCATGCACATTGTCGCGCTGGTCATGACGGTCATTATGATTCTCCACGTGCGGGGGAAGTTCACGGCAGTTGGTGAGTATATACCCAAAGACACGGTTGGAGCCATAGCGGGCCGCTACCGAGTGGTGGGAAAGCACATGGGGACAGCTGACACCGCGCAGGCCGCAAGGAAATCACCACCTTCTTCTACCTCTACATGCTCCTCACGTTCATCTCGCTCGTCGTCGACGCGGGCGTGGTCCCCCAAGGCTCGGGCCCCTCGCCGTACTTCATCGCGATACAGAACGGCCTCTCCTCGGCCCTGATAACCTGTCTCCTCGTCAACGGTTTCGTCGGCTTCCAGCTCTACGAGGACGGCACCCCGCTCTCCGTCTGGCTCCTCCGCGTCTGCTCCCTCGTCGCTTTCGCCATCTCCTTCCTCATCTCCATCGCGACGTTTAACTCGTGGGCGGGGCTCTCGCCCACCAACACCATCGGGCTGTTCGTCGTGGTGTACCTCCTCAACGCGATCCAGCTCTTCATCTACGTCGCCATGCAGGTGTTCCTCGTCGTGCGCACGCTGGAGGACCGGTGGCCTATGGGCGACATTATCTTTGGCGTTTTCTTCTTCGTCGTGGGGCAGGTGCTGCTGTACGCTTTCAGCGGGAGGATCTGCACCGCCGTGAGCCACTACGTCGACGGGCTGTTCTTCGCGACGACATGCAACCTGCTCGCCGTCATGATGGTCTACAAGGTGAGTTCTGGTCCAGGGGGTTGCTGCGTGAATTGGAAAAAAAAAAAAAAAGGTGCTAACAGCGTGCCAGTACTGGGACTCCATCACCAAGGAGGACCTCGAGTTCTCCGTCGGCACGCGCATGAACAACTGGGAAGTCAAGGAGTTGCTGCCGGAGGACGAGCGGCGCGGGACCCTGTACGTGGAGGATCCCTACGGCCAGTCGAGCGCCTACGACCACCCTTACTCGCCGACGCCCACCGCGCAGCGGTTCTCGACCAAGTACTGAGGGTGGATGTCGAGGCTGGGGCGTCTGGCCCCGGCGTCAGCCGTGTTTTGATTCGATATCCGTTGAGCGCCTTTTATGCCCTTTTGTCTACGCATCTTATTATAGAGGAGGGGTTGAGTGGTTGAGTTTCCAGGATTCATGTTCTCCCCTATTTTTTTTTTTCCTTTTTTTTTGGCGAAGCGTTTGTTATTTCCGTTTGTTTGCGTATCCATGCTTTCACCTTGTTTAGGCGCGAGTTCCATTCTCGGCATGCATATTGGATCTTTCTACTTGCTTCTTTGCTCTTCGCCGAAGAATCCCCCTTTTGAGAGTATACGTGAGGCGAGTCAGGAAGGTGGGAGCATGGGGGGATAGCTACCCGGGCTTTCGGCGACGGAGAGGATAGCGACAATTGGACGGAGAGGGGTGGATGTTCGACTTCCGTAGGTAATGGAATGAGAAGTATGTGATGGCTCTTACGATGAGATGCTAGACCTGCACGACGGGGGCTGACTTGGCGTGTACGTGAGATCACCATCAGGTCTAACCCCTACAGACTGAGGTGAATTACTTCTCCGTCATCTCTTCTCTAGGTAGGCGGGGCGTGCGCGCTCGAGGGCGGGGGTGCGCCGCGAGGCTTCGGCTTGCACTTCGGGCCAGGGGACGGCGCAGGCTTTGTGGGAGGGGCGGCGGTGCCGTGGTGTAGCCGTTCCCCCGGGGAGGTTCGCGGACCGGAGCGGGTTGAAGGCTCTCACGGCGTTTTTGTTGGCGGGCGCGGCGAGCTGTGTCACGGGGGAGGATATCTTGGCGAACTAGCTGGTGCTTTCAAAAAAGGAAAAAAAAAAAAAAAAAAAAAAAAAAAAAAACAAAAAAAACGAGTACCATTATACACATCCGGAGTGTGATATTGTGAAGTGCGTTTTCGTGAGCCACGTCGTTGAAAGAGGGCGTTTCTGTCGTGTAAGCTCCGTCGTACCCCTGTTCCCCTGTACCGTGCCCCGCAAAATCGGGGCACCGCGTGGGGTTCCGGCCGATAACCCACAAGTAGCGACGTGTATCCATCTGCACAACAGTATCAAATCTGAGTGCTCTGAGAAGCGCGCAGTGCCTCAATCCCGGTCGGACGCCATTCACAATGTACTAGAGGCATGATGATCTGTCAGGGTCAAGTGACGGTCCTCTCCCCCGCACAGTAGTGCGTTGCGGGACTCGCGCTGATGACTTCGTTACGCCCAACACTCGACCTATGTATCATTAGTAAGAAAGTCTATAAACTGGTACTTCATGTGTACATGCTTTCCAGTTAGATCCACCTTGTACCTCAACTCCTCCCTATTCTCTCTCTCTCTCTCTCTCTCTCTCTCTCTCTCTCTCTCTCTCTCTCTATATATATATATATATATATATATATATATTTATAGACCTATGACTTCAACGCGAGTCTCATGAGCTGCGCTCTAACAGCTGCTCACTAAAGCTCTGATACATCATGCAGACCGCATTGCGAGAACCGGAAGGAGGTGGCATCTAAGCCCTCTCGAGGACTATACCAGGGCGTCGCCGCTGCCGACAGAACCATCGGAGATGCGACCTATCGCTCCCATCTTGCCGCGACTGCATCGGATTCCGGGCACAAGGAATGTATATTTTTCTTTTGATTCCATACTCGGGGAGGATGTCGAAAGGATGATCGTATCCTTTCGGGCCTCGCCCGACGCGAGCCTTTGTTCCAAGGCTGCAACTAACACGCCGAAGCCGAGTAATGGCCCTTGCCTCTCGGCTTCGACAGCTTCGTGCCGTCGCGGCGGAGACTCCTCCGTATCCTCGCATCAGCACCGCACGCCCACCCCCCGATGCCCTCACGCAGTCTTTACTCTGGACAGCGCTCCTGTATTCCTCTACTATCATCAGTGCCATCGCCCCTACAACTCGAGGAGACCAGCTTACAGCCTGCTTTGCAGGATTTCCTATCCGAGGCTTACTACGACCTGGGCGTGCCGAGGCCGGATGACACGTCCCTTCATAAGCTATCTCTCGCGATAATGTGCATGGAGAGGCAGGTGGCATTGGCGCTTGATAGGCCTTGGTTCATCCCTGAGCCGGCAAGCATCCCAACTGCCCCTATTGTCTGCAAGCGCGCAAGTGACTTGAAGTTGAGTCAAACTCTTCCACAGGGCGACGAGCGGGCCACAGGAGCGGATAGCCCTGTGGAGATCTGTTGGTCGCTGCTTCCAATACAGTGCCTCCGGTGGCGACGCCCTCACACGCAGAGCGGCTGCCTCAAACCTGCTCCGCGCCCACGCCAGCCCGTGTCCTCGTACATGCCTCTCGCCCCACTGGACATTCGAGGCCTGTGCGGTCTATCTCGAGGATTGCGCTTGGGTCGCGGGCGGTAGGGCGTCGGATGAGATGCAGCTCGGTGATGTTACGTAACCCGCTTGGTGCTGGCGGCTGGCGGCTGGCGGTCGCTGTGTCAGCTGCATCGAGAAGCCATATATCAGGCGCCCCAGTCATCAGCGTATTGCCCCAGTGTGGATCCGGGTTCGTTCGCGCCTTCTGACTTTCGATAGTTCTGGTGGTGTATCACCAACACCCACCCACCGCACTTTCCCGCTGTTGATAGCGCCGCTTGATTTCTGTCGTCATTCTCCGGGAGGCCCCTTCCTTAAGCTTTGCCAGGGGCGGCTGCCTCGGGTTCTGCGGCTGATTCAGCGCTGCCTTTGAAGCCCCTTGTCCTTTGGCGCGTTCTGTGAGCTGGGCCATTCAGGCGAAGCGCGAACCCTTGTCGGGGCGCACAAGATAAGCCAACGGAGCATAACCGCGTCGCTTTTCTTTACCTCGTCGTCGCGAATAGAGCGCCGGTTTCTCCGTCTGCAACCCCACGGCCCACGGCCCACGGCTCAGGGCTCATCCGGCTCTGCCAGCACCACCGCACCGGCCCCGATTGGGGCTGGAATCCATCCCTACTGCCGCCAACACGCCACGGTTCTCAGCACACCCTTCCGGCCCCCTCGCAAGGCCAACCCGCGATGCCACACCGGGTCGCCAACGCGCCCAGAGATCCAAGCATGAACGGACACACCTCCCGCCCCGCGCCCGCGCTGACCCTCGAGCAGCTCGCCGAGTGGGACGAGTTCGAGGAGCGCTTCTTCCGCGACTACGAGGACAAGAAGCGCCAGGAGGACGCCGCCGCGAAGCGTGACTACGAGGTCCGCAAGGCCGACATCGCTGTCGTACTGGCCCAGTGCCAGCGCGAGAAGGCCGCTCACGAGAAGAAGGTCAAGGCCGCCGCCGCCCGCATCGCCATGCTACAGGACGGCCTCGACGAGCTCGACCGCGAGTACAACGTCCACGTCCTCAACGTGAACGTGAGCCGTAACAGGGCCCACTTTGATCTGCAGGAGCGCTTCGCCAAGTCGCGCGAGGCTGGCCCGCTCAATGCGGACCTGGTGCGCCAGCTGCGGTGCGTGGGACCGTCGATGATGCCCTTCCCGGTCAAGGCCGCTGGCACGGATGGTGCTGTGGGCACCCAGTCTCCCCCTGCCACGCCGCCGGACGCCGGCGCTCCTGAGAAGGATGTGGATTCCGACTCTACGGGCGTGGTCATTTGCCGCTTCGAGGGCAAAAAGATCGGAGAGGTCGAAAAGCTTACGAGCGAGCCCCGCGTCGCGAAGCACGCGGTCAAGATGCTACTCGACCTCCCCGTCAGGAGGCCCGTTGTCATCCGCGAGGGGCGCAGGTTCGGCCCGGCGGACCTCGACGGCATCCACCATTCAAACGACGGCCGGTTCTCGAAATGGCTCAGCTGCATGATCCAGGCCGTCGGCGACGAGAATTCGGCCCCGTGTGACATCTGCAGGCGGGGCGCCGGCCCCTTCGTCTTGTGCGTCAGGGTCGACGGCGCGTCCCCGCGGTGCGGCAACTGCGAATGGAGTCGGCGGGGCTGCCAGACCCAGGCCGACGACGCGGGCGACCAGTACGCCAGTACCCTCTCTGACGTCGAGGCAAACAATTCTACCGCCCAGCGACAGCCGCGGAAGGCCCATCGGGCAAAGGCCAGGGGAGCTATTGCTGATGAGGAGACGCGCGCTGGAGGCCGCCGTCAGATCGATCCCGCAGTCTCGTACGCGGAGTCCGCGGCCACTCGGGACGGTTCCGTGGACGCCCGCGAGGAGACGCCCGCGGATCCCGCCCCGCAATTTGACCCCGAGACGCTGGTGAGCCCGGTCATCACTCTGCGCCACGACGGCCGTGTTTACACGGAGCCTGAGCTCATGGCAGGGGTCCCTCTCGAGAAGATTGACAGGGATCACCCATACTGGGACCCGGCTTGGAAAGACCCGGCCGAGCTCATCCGCACGATCCGCTCGACATTGGCCAGTCACGAGGAGAAGCACAGCCAGCTCATACAGGGCAAGGACAAGTCGATCAACAGCAAGTACTTCCACGGGCGTCAGATCAACCGCGGCCGCCTGTGCCTCGAGTTCCTCGACAAGGGCCCGTTCCATCCGTTCCAGATCGTGGGCAAGAAGTGGATAACACCGGGCATCACCACGTACGACACGCTGTTCCGCCTCGCGGACACGCTGGACGAGCTGGCCAAGTTCCGCATCACCGTCACCCCCGAGGAATGGCTGCGGCAGCGGCTCTGCGAGATCATGGAGGCCCAGGGGGATGGCTTCAACCTGGCCAACTCGGTCAAGAGCCTGTACCACGACCCAAAGGTTCAGGCGCTGCGGCAGATGAGCGGGTTCGGCAACGTCGGGCGGCCGGTGAAGGGCGGGCCCCCGAGGAAGAAGCGCAAGAGGAGGGACGGGGCGGGAACCACGCCGTCGAAGCGGGCCAGGACGGACGGGCCGGCGCCGGTCCCGGCGCCGGCGGAGGGCGACCTCGAGTACGAGGGGCATACAGACACGGACTCTGTGTGCGGGGAGACGGTGACGGACGGGGACTTCCGGGTCAGGAGGGTCAGGAACGGGCGGTACACGACGTCGGAGGGCATGACGCAGTACTGGCACCTGTTCCCCGACATTGGGTTTGATCTGGTGCTGCTGCAGTCTGTCGACCCGCCGAGGTGGATGGGGCCGCGCGACGATGGGCTATCAGCTGCCATGGGGGATATCGGCGAGGTGGCGTACCATCCCGAGTCGGAGATGGTGCGGGTGGCGCTGCTCTCCGGGGAGGAGGTCATGATTTGGTTCTGGAGGGAGAGGACGAAGAGGCGGTTGGTTTCGCTGTGTCGGGAGAGGGGGAGGGCCGTGAAGGTTGCGGAGTCGTGAGTGTCCCCGGTGCGTCGTGGGCTTGTGCGAGTCTGGTGCTGACCGATGGTGTAGGGCGCAGGTTCTGGCGGACGATTGGGAGAGGCTGGGGGTTACGTCTAGGGAGCTGACGCTGGAGGATTTCGAGGCGGAGGCGGAGTAGGGGAGCCTGGAGTTGGGTAAGGGGAGGGGGGGGGGCGAGGGTGTGGGAGGCGACTGGGGTCGGAACTGTAGAGTGGAAGACAAGGTGCTGGGGCGCAAGTGCGACGAGTGGCGGTGGGAGTAGGAAAAGGATTTGATACCCGGGTCCGGCGCTGGGGGGCCAATGCTTTATCGTGCTTGTTTTTCTTGTCGTTGATACTGGTTGCGGGAGGCGGACGGCGATGCGAGGCCTCTATGGCTAGAGATTAGAGCAGCGGTAATAGACTGACGAATTTTATGCTGTGTGCTATGCTATGCTATGCCATGCTACACGACTGGACGCGAGTCGCTGTACTGCGAATCGGAATGGAACGGAATGAAGAAGAACGAGCAAGGGGCGTTCCTGTCCCGCGCACCGCTCATCTCGCAGGGGGCTCCCCGTACTGATCACCCCCTTTTCCTCGCTTTCCTCCCCCCTCTCGAGCCAAACCCATCTCTGAAACTTCTTCTTTCCGCCAGAGTCTCCCACTGGGCCATATGCCGGGGAACCCACCAATCTCGCCAACAGAGTGGCGCCGTCGAGAAAAGAAAAGTGAAAAGGAGATGGATGAGACGAAGAAGAAGATGGAGGGGCTCAAGCCTTCAGCTCGGAGGCGCCGGGGCTCCCCGCCCGACGGAGGGGGTGTGCCTCGGTGTTGAGGACGTACTCGTCTAGGTCGAGGAGGGAGGGGTCGGAAAAGGTTAGGTAGAGGTATTTCAGCGTCTCTGCGAACCAGAAGCTCTATCTTCTCGTCAGCCCATCACCTTGTATCCCATTGGCGGTTCGAAGCGCCCTTGTCGGCAGGATGCAGAAGGGTGGTTGGAGGTTAGGGAGGGGGGGGGTGGGCATGTGGGTTTTTCTTTCTTTTTGGACGCAGCCCGAGCTCCCGGGAGCGACGCACCAAGGGGGATGGAAAGGGGCTGGCTGGGCGTACCTCCATGTAGTCCTCCCGCTCTAGCTCGCCCGTCCCCAAGACGTTCGCGACCGCCGCGCTCGCACCCCCCGTCTCTCCGCTCCACCACGCGCCGCCCTTGTCATTCTCCCCCGCGCCGCGCACCCCCTTCCTGATAGCCAAGAACATCTCCCAGGCGGCATCCGCGAAGCTCTCGTCCCCGGTCAACCTGTACAACACGAACAGACTCTCGAGGGCCTCGGGGCGGAGGAGGTACCGCGGGTCAGACACAGACGTGAAGGGCTTGGGGGTCCCCGCCCTCCAGTCTCTCCTCCTCTTGCGCCTGTCTTCTTCGTAGAGGGTCTGGTTCCAGGGGCACTGGGACGAGGACGAGGTCGACGAGGCAGCGGACGAGGAGGTGGCAGGGCAGGGCACGAGGGTAAGCCTCTCGGGCATGATCCCGCTCGGCGCGGCACGGTAGAGATACGCGCAGCCCCTCGCCAGCTTCGCCCCCGTGTCGACGGCCCCCGCATCGCCCAGCATCCTCCCCGCAAGTGCTACTGCGCCCCCGGCAAAGCATGCAAGGTGCTCCGTCTCCGGCACCACCACCACCCCCTCCACCTCCCCCTCATCCCCCCTCACCACATCGCCAACACCTGAGATCAGGATATCCTCCCCCACCCCGTCTGGAAGCATCGGCCTGAAAAAAAGCGCCCTGGAGGCGTCGAGGAACCCGCGCGTCATGTCCTCGTACATTGGCTCCCCGCCCCCTAACAGGAGGTGCATCTTGGGCAGGTACTCGTACAGCGAGTCGGCCCCCGCGCCGAGGGTGAAGGTCTTTCCTCTCGTTACCTCGCCCTTGCCGAGAGAGACGTAGAGGGGCCACATGCCCGGCATGGCCGTGTCGTTCTGGCCCGACGCAAAGAGGCGCATGACGCGGTCTATGGCGTCGTAATACCGCTCGTCGCCCGTGAGCTGACTGAGGCGGGTCATCTCTAGCGAGAGAGAACCAGGACACGCCGACTCGGCCATGCCCTCCGCCTTGAGACCCTCACCCTCCTTGACCTTCCGGAGATCAAGCCAGCTAGCCGGCATCCTCTCGGGCGTGTCGAAAGCCCCGTAGAGCAGATCCCCCAGCTCGACCGCCTTCTCAAGCAGCACCCGCCTCCCGCTAAGCTCGTACGCAGACAACAGGCCCCCCAGGTACCGGATCGTCGTCTCAAAGGTGCTCAGCTTCCCCGGCGCCGCGACCCCGAAATCCAACCTCGCGGCCTCGGCCACCGCCTCGTCGAACTCGCGGCGGAGGCCGAGGAGGTAGAGCGCGTCGAGGGAGTCGACCAGCGTCGCTGCCCAGCCCGAGAACTGGTCTTTGCCCTTGAGGGAGAGGGGGAGGAGGGCGTCGCGGGCCCAGGCGTGCTTGCGGTAGAGGGCCCAGTCCTTGCGGAAGAGGTCGCGGACCTCGCGTCTCCTGGCTTCGAAGTGCGGTGGGACTGGGGAGGCGAAGGGGTGTTGGATGCGCGGGAGCGGGGTGGTGTGTGGTGGTGGGACGGGGGTGAGGGGGAGGGAGGCGGGGTTGACGGGGGCCACGGAGCGGTAGTTGAAGGTGGATCTCTTGAGGGGGGGATGGGGCGCGTGGCGGTTCATGTGGTAGGCGAGGCGGATGGGTTCCGGGGCGGAGGAGGGGGGCCCAGAGGGAGCGAGGAGGTAGAGGATGGCGGATGTTATCGCCAGGGCGAGGATGAGGGCCCGGGGGCGGGGCCGGCGGGGGAACATGGTTGCGGTGGATGGAGTCGAGGGGGTCAGCACATGGTGCGAGCTGGAGTGTTGCCCTTGGTGGGTGGTCGAGAAGGTGGATGGCCGCCGGATGAGCTTCGCGATGCCGGCAAGAAGCGTCAAAGCTCGGCGTTGAGAGACCCCGCGGTTGTCAAGTGTCCGATATCCAAAGGCCCAGCCTAGTTTCCGTGAAGAAAAGAAAGAAAAAAAAAAAGGACCGTTCAGATACCAAGCCCCCGTGAAAAGCACGAAACGAGTAGGAGATTGATAGAAAGAGTGTAAACAATGAGAGAGTCGTGGCTTGACTCGGAAATTAGACACAAAGTGAGAGTAGTGAAACCACCCAAAGAAGAAAAGTCAGGGTCCAGGCGCATCTTTATCGCCCGTGGTCTTGGCGCCAGGGGGGGGAAGGGGGGGGGAATCCAATCTCTGCTGCGGGTAAGCGGCGATACGATACGGGGAAAGTGGCCGCCGCCGCGCCTTCCTTGGCGGGTGAGGGCCAAGAGGCTCGTGACCCCGGGGGGGGGGGGAAGTGCCAAGTACCAAGTATCAGTTGTCGAGATTAGTACCTCCCAACCGGCCGAGACACGCTGCCCAAAGCACACATTGGACGGCGGGAAGCACTACCACGCGCCAAGGAAGGACAGCACGGCAACAGATGGATCGGCGCCACAGACGGGGCACCTCACCCGGCGACAACTCTACCGAGAAAAAGAGCGGGAAAAAGAACAGCGACGGCCAAGGGCGGGATGGGACGGAGGGGCACCGCGACTTACACGCGCCTATGGAGGCCAAAGTCGAGAGTGGACCGCGATCGGCGCGCGGTCCCACCACTCGCCTGCCGCGCTCGCTTGGCTCCGAGGTGCGGTCGCCGGAGCGGCTTTCGATTGCCTCGATGAAGAGAAAGAGAATGGCAATGGTGGCAGCAATGGTAATAGAGGGCAGACCCGCGAGCCAAAAAAAAAAAAGAAGAGAGAGAGAGAGGGAGACACGTACACCCAACAATACAAGGAAACCTCCAGACCGCAACAGAAAAGACAAGATGCCAACCCAGTGGGACAGCCTCAGCCTACACCCTCCCCTCCTCCCCGTCCCCCCTTCCCCTCCCCCTACCTCAGAAACAGACCAACCAACCCACACCTACTCCCCCAGCGGCATCCCCTCCAGCTCGTCCATCAGCCTCCGCCAGTTATCCGCCAGCACCTCTGCGTACTTGACCCTCTCCTGCGCCCAGTCCTGGCTCCACCGCGACACGTGGTACTGCGACGCCTGGAAGTATCGCAGCTCGTCGCGTATGCACTCCTTGACGAAGACGGAGCGGTTGTGCTGGCGGACGATGCTCTCCTTGTCCTGTTCACCGTGTTAGCTTTGTCCGGAAGTGTGGGGCAGCACGTAGATGGAGAGATGAGATGGAGGGGCAAGTGCACCACAGGGGGACCGGTGCAGACGGGGAGGGTAATGGGACCGGAGACGAAAACAGACGACGAGATGGGAACGGGAATTTGGGGCGGGGGAAAGGGGGACCGACCTTGATGATAGCCTCGGCAACCTTCTCCACCTCCCCGGGCCTAACCCCCTCCCGGCCCCTCAACCCCGCCAACCTCCCCTCATTAGCCTCGATCCTCCTCTCCAGCTGCGCAATGTTATCCCTGTCGAGCCTCTCCCGCCTGTCAAACATGTCCCGCACGCTAACCAGCCCGTCCCGCTGCCTCTTCAGGTCCTCCAGCACGCCCGCCTCCCACGCCCTGCTCTCGTCCTCCAGGAGCGCCTGCCCCGTCCTCAGGCGCCTGCTCAGCGCCGCGAGGCCGTCGTTCAGTAGCGGCACCTCGCTCGCGTCCGTGGCGTACGTGTCGGCGCTCGCCTCGGCCAGGGACGCGAGGGAGAGCGCGACGCGCCCGTGGTCGGCCGCCACGCCCTCCGTCCGCTTGACGAGGCGGTCCATGACGCTGCAGACCGCCGTGTATAGCTCCGCCGACCTTCGGATCCCCAGCCTCGAGCGCGCGAACAGCTCCTCCAGCGTGGGCGGGAGGGAGTCCTCCAGCGTCGGGGGCAGGGCGCGGCCCTCGAATTCTTCCTGGACGGAGATGGTGGCTTGCTTGCGCCAGACGGATAGTTCCTGGGACTTGTGAGATGAGCTCTGTCGGGGAAGAGTAGGGAAAGGACGGGGGAAATAAAGGCAAAAGGCGGAACTTACTGTCGGGACGGTGAGGAACATGACGACCAACTGCTCCTGGGACAGCACCGGGTGCCTCACAAGCGCATTCAGGAACCTCCCGAGGCCCCTCCGCCTCTTCTCCATGAACGCCCGATCGTTTGACAGGTGGTTCCCGTTGACTACCTCGTCAGCAACGCCCAACAACTCGCAGACACAAGGAGCACCCAGCGCAGCAGGGTAAGCATCGCAAGAGGGACGTCAACTCACCGGCAACCCGCTTGGGCGGCAGCGGAGGCAGCGCCCTGAACGGATACCTCTTGTGCAGGCACTCCAACAGCCACACAAAGTCGCTATACCTCCTCACAACCTTGCTCCCCCTCCTCGAGCTCGACACCTCGTAGTTATGATGCTGGAACAGGAAGAAGCCCTCCTTCTCGGGCATCAGCCCCACAGTGATAACCTCCTCCAGCGCGTTCCCCGTCCGCCCGCTCGTCGCCCGCACAAGCGGCGCCGCGCCCTGCTCCCCCGCCGAGAGCCGCCCGTTGCCCCCAAACGGGTTCGCGGGGTCGCCGAAGCCGCCCGGGGAACCGACGTGCGGCTCATAGTATTCGCCCCAGGCGGGCCCGCTCCCGGGGAGGGCGGGCTGCGAGGCTGACGCGGCGGGGCGGTCGGGGGGCGGGTTCGCCAGGGACATGGGGCGCGAGGAGGGCGCGGGCGTCGACATTGTCACAGAGGGGAAGCTGTCGCCGTCGGCGCTCGTCGGCTCGTCTGGCGCGCCGTTGCCGTTGGGTGGTTGCGCGGGGCTGCCGGGCTCGTTCTCGTGGTCGTGGCCCTTGTGCACGTCGGGCGTGTTCCACGGGTCCGACTCTGGGTCGGCCGGGTAGTCCATCGTCGGACTGTCCCGCTGCGTCGACTGCTGGTGCTGGTGCTGCTCCTGGTGCTGCTCCTGCTGATGCTGCTGCTGGTCGTGCGCGGGTCTCTGCGGCGGCTTCGCGGCGAGCTCCGAGAGCGAGTGGTGGTGCTCGTCGTTTATACCCGCGAGCTTGGGCTGGGGGAGGTCTGGTATCGTCAGATTAATTAGCGGTAGCTCTGGGTTGGGTCCCGGGGCCAATTTTAGTTGGGTCTAGTCGTTGGCGCAAGGCAACCTGGCCCCGCTAAACCGCTGCATCAGAAGCCCCATGGGAGCAGGTGCCGGCCAATCAGGGCAGTTTCCCGGGGGGGGGGGGCCGCCGCGTGGGCCCGGCGCCCGCGAGAGATCGGGGCGCCTGCAGGCGAGCTCCAGCGGAGAATGCATCGCGGGCGCGGGAGCTCAACAAGGGACGAGGACGAAGGGAACAGAGCAACTCACCTCCCCGGCGCTCCTCGACGGCCTCGAGACTAGCACCTCCCCCCTCCTGTACGAGGCCCACCAGCGCCAGAAGCACATTGAACTCGTTCCTCCCCATGGCCTCCCCGGCCCCCACGATCCCCAGTATCTCCTCCCTCCGCTCCGCGCTCACCCTCGCCGCCGCAAACACCCTCCCCACCCCGGCGCTCCCGATCCTCCCCAGCCCCCCGCTGTGGTCCTCCTCGAGGACCCGGTCAAAGACGTCGTTGTAGGAGCTCGGCACGTCCGACGGGCGGAGGAGGCTGCGCGTGTCGGCGCGCGGCCGGCGCGGGGTCTGGGCTTCCCAGGGAGAGGGGCCATCGTCATCATCGTCGAAGAGGGAGGAGGACTTGGGGCCATCGTCGTCGAAGAGGTTGCGAGACGTGGAGTCCGCGGGGCTCTCGCCCGGCGGGGAGGTGCCGAAGAGGGACATGTCGGGGTATCAATGCTCGGCTTCGGTCGAATCGTAGTCCGGGGCTCGGAGCTCAGTAGATGGGGCCGCCGAGTCGGATGGTATCGTGGCTTCGCGACGGCGACGCCTGGTCGAGAAGTGAGCTGAGCCGAGTCGCAGGATGCGGAGCGATGACGACTCCGCTATGACGAGCTGCGCGCAGTAAAGCTGCAATGCGACGCACGTTCTCCACTCCCAATGATGCGCCAAATACTCGCAGCGTCAAGTCCGAGATGAAAGCCTAGCAACGCGGGACTAGATTCCCGGCGAAGAAGAAAAAAGAAGAAAAAAAAAAAAAAAAAAAAAAGGACAAAGTCGACGTTGGCGCGAAACGAAACGGAAGTTGCGTCGCGGACTGCTTTCCCCGTCCGCCGGCATGTCTCGGACGGAACGCGGCGCGGGGCTGGCATCAGTGGCTGGGGCCCCGTGGGCGGGGGCGCTGACAACCCCGGCGGCCTGCTGCATACCGGCTCAGCGGGATTTCTCTCTTTCCTTCGGCGGCTTGCGAGCCCCCGAACCGATATGCGGCAACTGAGGCTCCCAAACTAGAGACCCTGGGAAACGTGCACACGGGATTCCGACATCTCAATCCGCATATTCCACCATGCCCCCGATCAATTCATCACAACACCCGGTAAATTCACTCTAAATTCACACACAAAATAAAAAAAACACTAGTTTACAGGGGCCTCACCCCAAGCCCACACCCACGTCTACCCTCCGCTTCCCCCGTCATCATGCACCTGCGCCTAGAAGATCTTCTCCTCCTCAACCTTCTTCTGCCTCTGCACCTTCTTCATAACCCTCTTCTCGGCCGGCACGCCGAAGAACAGACTGGGGCTCTTGCCCTCCTCCAGCAGGTGGCTCATGTACCCCCTGTGCGCCGGGTCCCTGTAATACTCGATATCCCACCTCGACGTCGGGTCCGGGAGCCTGTACTTGAACCCGTCCTTCCTCGCCTGCTCCAGGACCCTCTCGACGTGCTCCTTCCCGACCGGAAGCGGCTCGTCCGTGTGGATGCTCTTCCCCTCGAGGAGCCGCTTGATGGCGAGGCGCGTGTAGTACCGCGTCGTGATCTTGCCGCCGGCGCGCTCGATGGCCTCGATGGCGGAGGTGGAGGCGCGCGAGACGGTGATGGTGATGGGGTGGTTGAAGTCGGCGGCGCCGCGGCCGAGGAGCTTGATGCCGTCCTTTACGGAGCCGATGACGCCCGTCTCGATGAGCTCCTTGGGGGTGATGGGCTTGGAGGGGTCGAGGCGGCCGTTGTCGATCCATTCCTTTAGCTGGTCGAGGTTGGTAACGGAGAGGTTGGCGGCGCCGCTGCGCGTGCGTTAGCCCTGTGCTCCCTTGCATCTGCCCGACTGTCCTGATTGTGCCCCGCTGGCCCCTTTGCCCAGCCGTAGTCACGATTGTACAAGTCTCCAGCACGAGCCGGGAGTAGTCCCCGGAAACACTCCCAAAACGCAGCACGGACGAGGCGAGGAAACAGGTCGGGGGGAAACTCACAGGTTATCAAAGCCCTTCCGCCCCTTGATCCGAATCAAAGGCGTCTGCCCGCCCTGGAAATAAGGATTCACCTGCCCCCTCGCCTTCCTTCCCTTCTGTCCCCTGCCCGACGTCTTGCCATACCCCGACGACGGCCCGCGACCGACCCTCTTCCTGTTGGTCGTCGCGCCCGCATTGTGCTTCAGGCTCGCGAGGATGTGCGCGCTCCGGACCGCGCCGGCGGCGGCAGGGGCGGAGGCGGAGGCGGGGGTCTGGAGGGTGAGGTTCGCGAAGAGGGAGGCCAGCGTCGCGGGGCGGGCGGGGATGGCGGCGGACCGCGCGAGGGCGGGGAGTGGGAGTCGAGGCGGCATGGTCGTTGGAGGCGGTCGTGCCGTGGGTGTTGGGGGCGGGAAAAAGGGGCGGGGGGTGAACGCCGTGTGGTCGTGGTGAACGGGATGGGATGCGTTTTGGAAGAAAAATTGGGAAGCTCAGGACGAGCGTGGTCTGGGCCGTGGATATGGCAGCTGTGGGCAGGTGGTGTCCCAGTGTCCGGGGTTGGATAGCTAATGGACCCACTCGCCGCAACTCAACTTCACGTCCCGTCACGTCTCCGCTTGGCCGCCGACCCACACACATCGCGACAAAGAGGGCCTCAACAACAAAGGCGTTTCACAGCATCTTCTATCTGGACCCAGCCTACCACCACTTCAGCTCCTGGTCCGTCACCGCCCCGTGGCTCGCATCCCCCACCAACCTCGCATACTTGGCCAGCACCCCCCTCGTCACCCTCGGCGTGAAGCCCTTCCACTCCGCCCTCCTCCTCTCCATCTCCCCCTCGGGCAGCGCAGCGTCGAGCCTATTCCCCACCGCATCGATCGTAACCACATCCCCGTCCCTGACCAGCGCCAGCGGTCCACCCACCGCCGCCTCGGGCACCACGTGCCCGACGATGAAGCCGTGGCTCGCACCGCTGTACCGCCCGTCCGTCACGAGCGCGACATTGCTCAGTCCGGCCCCCATGATCGCCGCGCTGGCCCTCAACTGCTCCGGCATGCCGGGCCCGCCCTTGGGGCCCTCGTACCTGACAATGACGACCAGGTTCCCGTCCTCGCGCCTGATCTGCCCCGCCGCGAGCGCGGCAACCAGCTTGTGCTCACCGTCGTACACCCTCGCCGCGCCCGTGAAGCTCAGCCCCTCCTTGCCCGTGATCTTGGCCACGGCGCCCCCCGGCGCGAGGTTCCCCTTGAGCACGCGGATGTGGCCCGTCGGCTTGATGGGGTCCTCGAGCGGGCGGATGATCTTCTGGTCCGGCGCGAGCGAGGGCCAGTCGGCCACGTTCTCGGCGAGCGTCTTGCCCGTCACGGTCGGGATGCTGCCGTCGATGTACCGCGCCGCGATGAGCATCTTGAGGATGGCGGGGGTGCCGCCGATCTTGTAGAGGTCCTCCATGTAGTACTTGCCCGAGGGGGCGAGATCCGCGAGGAAGGGGACGCGGTTGGAGGTGCGGTTCACGTCGTCGAGGGTGAGGGGCACGTCGGCGGTGTTCGCCATGGCGAGGAAGTGGAGCACGCCGTTGGTGGAGCCGCCGAGGATCATGGTCAGGACGAGGGCGTTCTCAAAGGCCGCGCGGCTGAGGAGCTTGCGGGGGCGAATGTCCTTCTCCATGACGACCTTGATGGCCTCGGCCGCTTGCTCACACTCGCGCGCCTTTTCGGGGGAGGTAGCCGGGAACGAACTAGACCCGGGAAGCGTAAGACCCATGGCCTCGATGGCCGTCGCCATCGTGTTGGCCGTGTACATGCCGCCGCACGCACCCGCGCCAGGGCAAGCGTGCTTCTCGATGTCCGTCATGACGTCCGAGGGCGTGCGGCCCGGCTCGCCCGGGTTGCTCTTGGCCTGCAGCCGGCCGTAGATGTAGGCGCCCGAGGCCTCGTAGCAGGTCGAGATGTTGATGGCGGAGTCGAGGAGGTTCGAGTGGCCCTTGCGGATGGTGCCGCCGTAGATCATGATGAAGGGGCGGTTGTGGCGGGCGGCGGCCATGATAACGCCGGGCATGTTCTTGTCGCAGCCGGGGATGGAGATGTTGGCGTCGTGGCGCTGGGCGCAGGTCATGGTCTCGATGCTGTCGGCGATGATTTCGCGGGTCTGAAGGGAGTAGCGCATGCCTTGGGGGTGTGTCAGTAAGTGGACGTTAAGAGAGAGAGGGACGGGGGACGGGGGACGGACCTTCTCCGCCCATGGTGATGCCGTCGGATACGCCGACGGTGTTGAACTGCCACCCGATCATGCCGCGGCTCTCAATGGCCCGCTTGACCGTCTTCCCGAGGTCGAGCACTACGCCTGTTAGTCCCGGTCCACGAACCACCCTCTACCAGCGTCCTCTAGACTCACGATGCATGCTACATACAAGGTCAGCGCCGCTCATACACACACACACACACACGCGTCTTGGGCACGGAGGGCACTCACTTGCACGGGTTCCCCTCCCACCACACCGTCGCGACGCCAACCTGCGGCGCATTCTTCATCATCTCCTCACTCGGGATGCCCGCGCCGTAGAGCATGGCCTTGCGGTGTCAGTACAGCCACGGGTCTCGCATCTCGTAGAGGGAAGGGTGGGGGGGTTGCCTCGCTCACCTGGGCGCCGGGAAAGTCGTGGTCGTTGGTGAGGGCGTGGGACCACCTGTTCAGCGGGCCGCCGGGCGGCAGGGCCTTCCACTGGATGTATTCCTTGCCATCCTGGCCATGGTTCGCGTCCGCCATTGCGACTGTCGGGGATCCGGCTGCGGGAGCGAGAGGCTGGGGAGCGGTCAGCCAAGTCGGTGGCGAGCAGCAGCGAGGGGGGTGGTTTCGGGCGAGCAGCAGATGAAGCTCAGCGACGCACGGCGCAATGGGTATTCCGGTGCGTTCTCCGGGATGGGTACAAGCCTTTCTCGTTCTCGGGAGCGCCCGTCGAGGATGAGGTTAGTGATGGCGGGAGCGAAAAAGCCCAAGGTCGAAACCCCGCGGCGGGGCCCCCTCGCGTCCTTGGACACGGGATGGCCTGTGCCTGTGGGGAATGCAGGGCGCCCAGGCCTATGGGCGATCAGCGGATACTCACTCGGGCCTACGCCAGGACGGGAATGGTCCGAGGGGGGTGGGGGGCGGAGAATGGGCCTAGGCGGCCTGGGGTGCGAGAGTCGTCGTCGGAGGGTCTCAGGGTCCGCTATCGCGGGGCTCGGGCGCCTGTAGCCAACAGGCTAACAATGAGCGGTCAAAGTGCCTCGAGGTGGGGTCGCCAGGTGTAAGGCGCGAAGACGTCCGGGGATCGGGGAGCGAAAAGACAGAGCCGCAGGCCGAAGAAACCCTTCTCTGCAGAAGCGGGGGCCCGAGATAGGGCGAAATCCCGGCCGCCTGCAGCCGAGACACGGCACCCGTTCGGCGAACCAGCAGGGTGGGAATCCCTGTTTCGGCGCGACGCAATTGGCGGGCTGCCCCTCTCGTGTCGTGGCGTGTCCCTCCGCACCGGCGTTGCTGGCCTATGAGGGGCGGGGCATTGTCGATCGGAGAAGTCCACGCCGAGGATTGTTGTGCTGGCTAGCGTGCTCCGCGCCGGTCCAGACTGGACTGGGTTGCTGGCCGGGGACCTGTCCGGAGAATCCCGCCGAGCCGATAGACGCCCGAGTTTTGCAATGGAGTTGGTTCATGGGTTTGGTTTCTTTGGGCTCCTGGGAAGAGGGGGAAGTGGGGGGTAAAGTGTGCCCTCGCCTGGACATGGGCGTCACTGTATCGCGGGGTAGTAAGTACCTTCTGCTGTCACGGGAAACTCTACACCACGGTCAGCTACAAGGAGCCTGCCGTGAGACACGAGCCCGGGATACATGTATCGGAGCTCCTGCACAGCCATTGCCCTGTGTCCATGGTCTCTACATCTTGTTCGAAATACGCTACTTGTAAGCCCGGATCACCGTATCATCGGGGGATGGACACCGAGGTGCCCGTTGCGCCGGGGTACCGGGTACGCACCCACCCGTGATTCCCACTGTAACCTGCATCCAGGCCAGTAAAGTCACCCTCCCGCATGTACCTCCCGCATGTGCTCGGCACAGTAGGGAAGATCCCGGTCCACAAAGCTTCTCCTGGGTACATGTCGTTTCCTGTATCCGCGCTCCCGGGTTCAGGCCTCGGCGTCGAGCCATCATTTCTGCCATAACCAACGCTCCTCCATGCCGTAAGAGGTAAAGAGCCCAGTGGCATACGCACTTTCCTTTTCTCCTTCTGTTTCTTCTCTTCTTTTCTCGATTGGGCTGGCAAGGCCCTTGATGATTTCGACACGGGGATTGCCTCGAGACGCGTGTTGGTCGTCGCCTCTACCGTCTCCCTGTCTCCCCTTTACCCATTTCCAGAGGCTCGACCCGGAGCGAAACCCACGACGGGAACTCGGGAGAGGAAAAGATTGTTTCATCTTAATGTTCCATGTCTGCCATGAGCTCTCGCATGGGAGAGAGCCGGCGACGTCTCATCACACTTCTGGCTTACTTTAGACTGGGGCAGTATCACGCTTTCAATGTCACAGCGGGCACTCTCTCAAAATGAGACTGTAGTCTTTTATCTATATCTAGGGAAAGCCGAAACACAGAAAGGCGACTTGACCATGCACGTATGGACAGGAACATGAAAACATGACCCAGATACCGCCCCACCCATCCAAACCACCCCAGCACTCCCCTAGGTAGTCAACGAGACCGCCTTCCTCAGATACCCCTCCCCACCCCCGTCCACCAAATTCTCAAACATCCACCTCCCGACATCGTCCCTTGTAATGATATAACCCACCTCCCTCTTCTCCACAACCCCCGTCTCAAGATTCTCAACGCCCACTCGGATCTTCCTCTCGGGCTTACTCGCCCCGTCCTTCAGCAGCGCAGGCCTAACAAGCGTCCACTCGCTCCCCTTCCCACCTCTTAGCAACGCCTCCATCTTCTTCTTGTCCTCGTGCGGCTCCGAGAGGAGCACGTGGTAGAGCGGCACGAGGAGGAGCGGGACGTCGCGCCCCTTGTCGCTTATTCCCGTCGAGCTAACGGCGATAACCCTGGGATACCTCGCCCCGGTCCCCTCAACCAGGGAATCCATGGCGGAGAGCAGGACCTTCATGGCATCCTGGCAGATATGCGGGTCATCGACCGAAAGCTTCTTGGCATCAAACGCGCTCCCGATGCTGAAAACTACAGTATCCACAAGGCGACTTGGGTCCGACGGGTGAGCGAGCGCCCGGGACACGGCGGACTCGTCGAGCGCGTTGCCCTCGATTATGGTGAGGGTCGAAGTCGGTGTTCCGGGGTAGAGGCTCTCGAGGGAGGTGGTGAGGCGGGAGGGGGTGCGGCAGAGGGCGCGGCAGGTGTGCGAGGCGGAGAGGGAGCGGGCGATTGTCGAGAGACCGCAGCCGCCGGTCGCGCCGAGGAAGGCGATGGTCTGGGGCATCGTGGTGGTGCGGGTGTAAATGGCTGTGTACTTGAAAGAGAAGCTCCGCGGGTGTGCGTCGTAAAAGGGTAGAGGGGGTTTATGGTCCAGGTAGAGGTCGAAGGTGCAAGTGAAGGACAAGTCTGCAGATAAGCGTCATGTAAGTCGGTACTCAGCTGTCCGATGGTGAACAAGACATCAAACATCCAAACCGCGAGGCAGTCTCCCTCTTTATACCCCTTTTTTTTTTCCCCCTTCGTATTCTAAAGCCTAGCCTAGTATTTCTCATCATCCCGGCCATCTAAACGCCGAAATCTTCCCATCATCATCGCCCTCTCGCCAACGTATCACAACCACCCCCCAGCGCCTCCCGGCCGAACCCTTCCATCCGTTGTCCCCGCGTGGCTTAAGCCACCGGCTCCACTACCCCACCCGGTCGGCGCCAAAGCCCCGCTTTTGTTAAGTCATTTCCGCAAAATTGTATGGAAGAGCGTGTAGGATCGTGGCGCTCCACTAACAAGCCACAGACTGCATGAATCCCCCCGACCCCGAGATCCAGGGCGAGCTTATTTACCCGATCGGGACCCTTTCCGCGCGGGTGGGAGACGGGGACTTGCAGAAACAAGCACAAGAGAGAAGGACGCTCTGCGCCGTGACCGCGAAAAGAATATCCTCCATTCCCCCGGCCCGTGGCCATGGCCATCCGCTACTGCTGCCAGGAGCTCTATCCTGCGTCCCTTCGAAGCTCGAAGGGGGTTGACTTGCAGAGCGGCGTCGAGTTATGCGCGCCTGAGAACCCCGCACGCAAAACCCAACATGAACAAACGACAGCACCTACAAGATCAGACAAACTCGCCATCCTCGGAACCAGGCACCCGTATTCCCTCCGGCATCTCTAACACGCGTCATGAACCGCGCGTGCATATCACCCAACCGGATGACGACGCCCTTGAATCCACCGTGCGCCGCCACCACCGGGCTTTCCCATCGGCGGAGGAACTTGGGCCCGAGCCGTGCCGATACCCGGGGCCCCCGACGTGAGACGTCTCCCATCTTATACCGCGCATGCCCCGGGCACCTCGCCCCGTCGACACTATGACACGCCCGTTCGTTGCAAGGGGCACGGTCCTTCAGCGGCCCACGGCCAGCGAACCAGCTCCGAGGGCCGCGCCGCGTCCGCGACTCTCTGGTGTGGCTCTTGTCAGCGCCTCTCCCTCCTTCCCTCCTCAGATTAAAGCAGGAAAGTAGAAGGAGAAAAAAAAAAAAAAAAAAAAAAAAAAACGGAAACTAAAACAAAGGCACAAAATGTGCGACCAGAGGCAGACGGTTGACTCGGACATGGCGAGAGGCCGTGGCGCGCCATGGGGGCATTGGCGCCTAGGGCTGTTCCCGTGGAGGACGAGCGTTCGGGAAGTGAGGCGCATGGTCCTTGATGTTGGTGACATGTCCGAGTGGCGGCAAGGCGCACTCGTTGTCGAACCCCACCGAGGCGAGAGTATCTCCAAGTACGGCGTCTCTCCTCAGCTCTCAATCTCACGGCCTCCAGCCTCGAAAATCCACCACTCGGCGCGGGAGCGGGCACATCGCACATCTAAACCCACCTCACCTCGCCGGAAAAACGACGCGCCAGAGGAAGCATATGGGCCCCGACACGTCCCTTTGCCGACGAGTATCATTCACCCCTTTCCCTCTCGAACACTCCGTCTCGAAAAGGAGAGGCTCAATTATAGGGTATTAAACCCCCAAGACGAAAGAAAAGAGGAGATAACCACGAGCGGACGTCATTTACATAAAGAACGAAAAACACCCCCCTCCCCCCCTCCAGATCCCCCAAAATCCACCGCTCAGATCCCACCCGATGCCGCCTCTCTCACACTCACACCAACAGCACCGCCCCAAGCGCAACCACAACACCCAGCAGACTCGCCCCCCGCCCCGCCGCAGCACCCTCATCGCCACCCTCCTCCGCCTCCTCCCCACCGCAGTTCTGCGAGAACGACCCCGAGTCGCAGTTCGTCCTCCCGCTACCACCCCCAGACCCCGAGCCCGAACCCGAACCCGAACCCGAGCCCGAGCCGCCGTTGCCGCTGCCGGACCCGCCGTCACTATCCTCGTCGCTGTTGTGCCTCCCGGACGAGCCCCCGACCGTGTTCCCGCCGGGGATATTATGCGCCGCGTCCCCGTCCTTGTCCCCCTTGTCCATATCGAGCCCCGTGGCCTGGAACGACTTGATGGTGGTCCTCTTGTTCGTATCCTCAATCGTGTCATTGGTCGCCAGCACGTCGGTGTAGACGTAGCTCTTGTTCTCGTTGGTCCCGGGGGGCGAGTCCGCGTCGTAGCACTCGACGGTGACCTCGCCGAACGTCGCGTAGTAGTACCCGTTCTTCTGAATGTCCTCCGAGTCCCAGTCGATCTCGCCGCCCGCCCACTCGATGGTGCCCTTCTCGTTGGAGGCGAGGCCGCCGGGCCAGAGGGAGAGCTGGACGCGCGAGGGCGTCTGGGGGTAGTCCCACTGAGAAAAGGTCTCGTTCCAGGTCTCGCTCTTCTTCTTGGTGCGGCCGACCTTGCCGTCGATGGCCCAGGTGATCTCCTCGGGGGTCCAGCGGATCTCGTACTCGTGCCACTCGCCGTAGGTGTCCTCGACGGTGATGTTGCCGCCCTGGTCGTCTGGGGGAGTGTTAGCTCTCGCTCGCTCTCACTGCATCCCAGCAACACAGCATCAGAAGCCGGGAGGGTCACTCACACAGAGGGATGCCCTGGAAGTAGTAGTTGGTCTGGGCAGTGTTGAGATCAACGCCCACAAACTCGTAGTCAATCTCGTCATGGACATCACTGTACAGGATGAAGGCCGTGACAACGCCCGCGCCCCTCGACGTCTTCAGCTTGGCCTTGACGGTGCCGTACCACATGTACGTCGTCGACGCCATGACGGTGCCCACGCTGTTCTTCGGCATCGTCAGGAGGATGTTGCCGTTGTGCTCGACGGGCTCACCCTGGTAGACCCAGTCGTACTTTTCCGAGTCGCCGAGGTACTTGTCCATGGAGATGACGCGGTCCATGCTGCTCATGTCGTACTTCTTGCTCTTGCAGACGGGGGCCGGCATGCACGAGTCGAGCGAGTAGGACATGCGCGGGTCGCAGCCGCCGAGGCAGAAGGCGCCGGTGCCGCACTGGTTGTACTCTACGCGGGGTCAGCTGCGAATGGGAACAAGAAGATTGGGGGTGGGGAAAGCGAGGGACTCACGCGAGCAGCAGGGGGCCGACTTGGGGCACTTCTTGTCGAGCGCGCACGAAGGAGGCTTCTCCTGCGCCAGGACGCCCACGGACAGGAAGGCCGTCACGGCCAGAGGAAGGAACTTGGCGAGCATCATGGCCGTTTGCCCCTCGAACGAAAGAAAGAGTGATATTAAAAATTAGGGAGTAATCCCGAGCAAGTGCTGGGAAGAATGTCGAGTCGCCCCCGACAGTGGCCTATGTCGGTGTTTGAAGAGGCGCCGTGCACCGAGACACTGCAGCTGTCACCCGAACTCGCAGCTACAGCCCGCAGACCGACAACGAGAGTCCGAGTAATGGCTTGGAGAGCAAAGTCACGAGCTGGCTTCTCCACTGTCTAATAACCGCTAGCCGGAAGAGACCAGATATCGACCCCGTCTGCACGAGATCGGATGAGCCGAAGGAAAGAAAGATAACGAGTGGAAGTAGTGATAACGAGCGTGGTGTTGGAGTCGCGATGTCGCGAGCTGTGTCTGCACTCGAGACTGAACCGGTGCTTTCCACTTTCTACGGGATGGGTGAGGGAAGAGGAAAAAGAAATGAGGGGATTCCCGCTGCGTCGGTCGAACTGGGGTTGGCGCCGAGGAAATGGGCCGTTCGAGGGGAGAGAGTGGTCAGGGGACCGACTCGCTTCGTATGGGGGAGATGATTAGGATGCGACCCTGCGTGCAGGCGAGAGGTACCTGTCACTCCGAACTCGTACCAAATCGCCGGGCGTGAGATGTACATGTACCTTTTGTTTTTCCTCGCGCAAAAGGGCCCGAGCCATTTGGGACGCGCGAACACGGACGGAGTGGTGCTGCCCCTGCCCAAAAGAGGCAGTCACAATTGCGCAGGGGCCGGGGGGGGAGAGGGGGAAGGGCGCCTACAAGTAACCCCGGCCCGGGTAGACGGCTTCCTCCCCCCCTCTCCTCAGTCGCCCTCGCGCAAGTGATCCGCCCTTCAGTCCTCGCCAAAACCGGTCTCTTGCATGAAGTCCTCGAGTCAGCCTGGGGAAAAAAAAAAGAAAATAAAAAACCGGCCTCACGGCAAGGCGGCGCGCAGTCGTGCCACCGACGGACACACCCTCGGCAGCGCCAAATTAGGTGGCGCCGTGGCGGCGTGCGCTAGCCGACATTGGACTCCTGCCTCTACTCGCCGCCGCCTTGCCGTCTTTGTCCGATGTCCTCGTTCCGTGCGACTTATCGTGCCGTGGCACGTCCGCATCGGGGTAGATCCAATCTCAGATGCGGAAATCGTATCGATGGCTGCGCCGACGCCCAGAAACAGCGCATGACTTGTCGTAAAAGAAGGGCCAAGACCGAATCGTAGTCAATGTGATTGTTGGCGCCCAGGACGACTCTCGTATTCCCCGGCGCACGTGCCAAGCGGGACGACGCTAAAAGCCCCCCCAAGTTTGTCGCGTGTGGTTCTTTTCCAGGATCCCCCTCCGCAAATAGGATGTGTCTCGCTTCCTCGGCGCGTACCGATACCAAAAGGAGGGGGGGCCCTCACCTCTTCACTGACCACTGAATTGGGAGGGTCGGGAAGACCCCTCGCCCGCCCTGTCGCGTCCTAAATCTTCGTCACTGACAGCTTCCATCTCATGCCGTCAAAAACTTCCTTTTTGTCATGAAAGAACACGGATTATACTCTAAGAGTACGTGCCTATGTAACGTACGGGTAAGCTACCTCTAGGTACTTGTGATACCCG
Organism: Sordariomycetes sp. B11D1; assembly: GCA_025503055.1. Taxonomy (NCBI): domain Eukaryota; kingdom Fungi; phylum Ascomycota; class Sordariomycetes; species Sordariomycetes sp. B11D1. The sequence goes on along the minus strand of JAMFQS010000042.1, from coordinate 142,788 downwards.
TCCATCCACGCGTGTAAAATACTTCCCCTTCTCTTGATAAAGAAACGAGACTACAAAAAAAAAGGACCCTACTGTACGAAGCCCACGAAGCTGCTCTCAAACTCGGCGATCGGCATCCATGACAGAAACTCTGGGTCCCTCGACAGATACTCTGCACCCAGAAGGATTCTAGGTTCCTCAACCCTGCGCCCCTAAAGGCCCCACATTCCCCAGGTCCACCCTCAGGCCCCCACATTCCCGCCGTCACCTCCAAACTCTCTGTCAAGGACATCTTCGATACATGCGAGTACGAGACATGTTCGCAAAGTACATATCTAGCGGGGATGGAGAAACTCCAGGGTCGTGCCCCCCTCCCTCCCCACAACGCACGCGGGGTATACAAAGTCTACACGGGATACATATGGGCAGCGCTTGGATTCACTTCGTGGCTTTCCCCGATGATACATGTGCGCAGAAGTAGTTACTAGGCATACAGTACCCTCCGATCCTCCGCCATCCACGTGCTTTGGCGCCGCATTCTCCACGAAGCAGACGGCGTACCGTCAGATACCTTGGACCCGATCATTGCTATCCGTCGTCCTCGCAACACAGGTAGCCCCCGACAGCACGAGAGCCGGCGAGAACCCGCCCAAAACTCACAAGATCCCCACCTTCAACGGCACCGCACACCACCAAACACACACTCGAGAAGGTACCATATAATTGTCATATCTTTACTTGTATCCCCCAAGGAAAGAAACCACACTCTTCCTTCGCATTACCCCTCTGCATCCCTCCGAACTTCCGTTCGTGAAAAGAGAGAAAAAGAAGAGGGAAAAAAACACCCTCCCTTGCCGAGAACCCCAGGTCCGAAACAACTTTCCCTTTTCAAACTCGGCCCCAGAAAAGAAATTTGATATGAAGAAATAAAGGAGAAACTGAAGAACAGATCCCAGCAAGCGAGGTAACACACGAGTTCAAAGGAGGTTCGGGGTGAAGCGGAAGCTATAGACTTGACTCTTGCCCCCCCAGGAATATTGACACCCGAGGACTCCCTATAGACGACCCAAGTCTCACCCCGACTCGCGGTTAAAATACAGCATCATTTCGCCTCCTCGAAGTCGCCGTGCATTCTCTTGACATCGGCAACCCCAAGTATAACCGACCCAGATATCATATGGAAAAAAAAGGAACCACGACCCCAACCCCACGTGTCGTACCGTCCCATCCGTGCCGTGAGGCAGCGACCAGCCAAAATTGACCAAACACAGAAACAACCAGGTAAAGACTTAGATCAAGGAACCGACCGAAGAGACAACCGAAGACGTAAAAGGAAAAGAAAATTGGCAAGCCCATTCCCAATCAGGGCTCGGGTATCGTGGCAAGTAAACAGCGGAGAGCACGACGCACCCGCCTCTACCCAGGCTCTCGGCCTCGAGCGGGCCTGCCTGGCCAAGTAGGAGGGCGCAGCGCGCTTGACTCGGAGACAACCCAAAGAGCGCCTTTTCTACCTCTTGTTAGTCTGGCTGAAGAGCTCAGGGAAGTTCTCCTTGGCGTATTGCTCGCAGGCCTTGGCCGGCTTGCCGACCTTCTGGCCAATGACCTTCCACTTGTTGTTCTCGTACTCCTTGATCGCCGTCATCAGAGCTTGGCTCTCGTTTTCCGCAAACTCGGCGTAGTGCATGTCCTTGTACCAGTGCTTCTTGACGCTGCCCTCGGTACGCGTGGGGAAGGTCTGGAAACAGACAAGTCAGTAACCTCCAAGAACGACACCGCATCGCCAAACTACATACCTTGGCAATCTCCGCCCAGCTCTTGCCCGCATCGCGCATCTGCTTCAGCCGAAGCTCCTCCGCCGGGGTCCACGGCGTGTTGGTACGGCTTTTCTTCACGGGGGGCGTAGGGACCGGGGCGGCCGCCGCGTCGTCCACCACGGGAGGCGCGGCGGCGCCCATGGGCGGTGTAACCTGAGGGGCCCCCGAAACGGGAGTCACAGAGGGCACCTGAGGCGCTGCCGTGGCAGTTGGCGTGCCAGCGGGCCCGGGCGCGGGGCGCTTATTCCGGCGCTGGGCGGCGGGAGGCGTCGGCGCGGGCTGCTGCTGGGGCTGCTGCTGCTGCTGCTGCTGCTGCTGGGCTTGCTGCTGGGGAGGCGGGGGGCCAGGCGGCGGCTGCGACACGCTCATGTGAGGCTGCACCGGCGGGGGGTGATGGGGTTGGCCGGGCTGGGGCTGGCCGGGCTGGGGCTGTCCGTACGGCGGCGGCGGGAACTCCATCCGCTGCTCGTTGCGGCGACTCATGTCCTGCTGATACTGGTGGGGGGGCGCACTGGAGCAAGCAACACCGGTTAGCAAGAGAATGTCCGCGACCAGTATATGAGCCTCGAGGTACGGATACGCGAGGGCATTGTCGAGTGATCCTGTCCAAGGCGAGCTCTCCGTCCGTCGTGGCCCGCAAACGCCGATCCAAGAGAGCGTGTTCGAACCAACGGGCGTTGGCAGACGTGGAGTGCCTGGATAAGAGGTACGCGAAGGGACACGACCATGGTCCACCCCGGCAGGGGAACGCGGACACGAGAGCCGACCGACTCGCCCCGTACAGGTCGTTGTCAAGGCTTCTCGTGCCACGGGCCCCTACCGGAGAGCCAAGCAAAGGATGGGGAAGCGGGGTGGTTGGAGGATACATCGGGTACATGCAAGACCATGTACCTCGATTGTCCCAAGTCATACTTGGCTGGCGGGAACAGCAGAAGAGAAACACTAGGGTGTGTGGTACTTACTGCATCTCATTTTGGGGATGCGCGTTGGAGTTGCTGAAATACGTAATGTCCGGCACGGGACCGACCTGCCACTGCTGCATGATCTGTGACAAACGAACGGCGTTAGTGACGCTGCCAACGCAGGAGAGAAATGTCGGCCGCGGCTGGCAAGGTTAGGGTTCTCTCGCCGCCGGGTCCGCGTCGAGGGTGCGGGCCTCGGGACCCGGGTCGCGCTCGACCTTGGCATCTGCCGTGCGGCCATCGCGAGATGTTTGGCCGTTGTGGAAAAGACGGCGATGACGAGGGGGGACGCGGAGAAGTCAAATATAAAAGGACATCATAGAAGGACAGGAAGCAATCGCGGCTGCGAATGGATGCGTGGATTAAACCAGCTATTCCATGATCCCAATTGGGTGGCTCGTTCGAAAACGTGCCAAGCAAAGGGTTGAATATGTGCCAAATCTTCGTCGCGACAACGCGCGCGGCGAACGCACGCGCAAAGGTGTCGCGACAGGTGGGAAAAGCAAGCGAAAATTCGCTACTTACGGGCAAAGTATTTCCCTTGGACCAGGGTAAGCTGCGAGTAGTTGTCGATAATGCAAAGGATGTATCTGCCTCGCTGGTCAGAACGGACGAAACTATGAGTAACGCGCGACCCGGCAAGAGGATACACGAGAAGTCGCTCCCGAGGCGAGAGGGACCCCCAAGCCTGGCCCTGGCTGAAGCAAAGGCGGGATTTGTGGGCTTGGGCGTCCGAGACGATGGGACGGGGTAACTTGGGGGAGAAAGTTACCTGCGGCTGCGTGCTGGAATCTACTCCGACCTGGTTCCTTGTGGAGACGGTTGAATGTAGCTGTGGGACAAGGCCGACAAATTTCCCTCGACACCCGGAACGTCGTGAGGTACTCGGTTCGAGGACGGAGCTGAGGAGAAGATGCTTCACTTGCGCAACCGCCGGCAGGGAATACTTGATTTCCTTTGCGTCCGCGAGATGCGAGATCGAGGTTCCGCTCGTTGGAAGGGATAAAATCCTTGAAGGGCGGGTTTGGTGAAGAGGAAGGAAGGCAGGTTGGATGGCGTGGCGAGGTAACGCGGTACTTTGTTGACCGTGAGATGGGGGGGAGGGAAGGTACTGGGGACCAGCGCGCGGCGTGGGTGAAATGTGGCTGGGAAGGAGCCGAGGGCAATTACGTGTTTTTCTTCTTGCCCGGGCGGAGCCTAGCTCGATCGGGAAAGGTGCCTGTTTGTCGAGGCGAACACTCAATAGGGCGCGCTGGAATTTTGCGACCGTCCGGTGCGTCGTTTGGCGAGCCGGTTGTGGGCGAGGCAAAAGATAAAAACGAACCAAAACGCGACTCAATTGAACCTGGGCGACGCCAAAACCTCGTCCGATGGGGCTAGATGGGCGGGTTTGGCGCGACGAGTGGGTATCCCGGAAGCGCGTTTGGTGGCTCTGTTGATAAGAGGTCGGGTACTTCGTACCTCAGGCGGAAGTAACTTCGCGATCACCCCGGTTTCTTGGTTGATGGTTGAAGATCACCGCAATGTCCCGTTTCGGTGAGGTCTGGGAGGGGCAAGGGGAAGGGAAACACAGGCACTCAGAGTGGAGGTAGCCCGGGAGGTCGAGGGAAACAGGCAAGGTGGATTGTGGGAAAGAGGAAGGAGAGAGAAATGGGGGGGTGTGTGCTTCCCCGGCTGGAGATGTACAAGCACCTTGTACAAATACTTCAGCTCCCCGGTCACGTCAGATGCCCGTGACTTCTTGGCCCTCGGTCCCGAGGCGGCAGCCAATAGTACGGGCAAGCACAGCCCACTTTCAGCGCAATCTCGGGGAGGCAAACCTTGGACGCGTAGTGCTATTGGCTGAGATACACAGCCCCACTTGAAGTATCGCGCCGCAAAGTACAAGGCACCGACATGTAGCTGTCTATTGGCCAGTCACCAGAGCAAGATCAAGGAAGGAGCCCCGCCCACACCTTGTGATGCGAATCGACCGACGGTAGCCCTTTCTTCCCTCGAAAGCGAAGAGTTCTCCTACCGCGGAGACATCGTACGAGCGCGAGCGTGGGGCCGAAGGCGGAAGGCGATTGAAGAGAATGACCCAAGCATGGAATGAAAATTGGAGGTGTCGTTTGTCAATGGCTGCGTGAGTCCCAATATCCAAGCATGCGAGCGACGGGAATCTCAGCGACGATCAATTACGGTTTAGCGGGACAACAGCCACAAACAGCGGCGTGGTTAGGATGGGAAACGGTACGGCGTTTCAGGTACACAGTACAAAGTCAGTCCGTAGCTCGTGTACACCGGCTGCTGTACCCATACACGGATGCCAGTGTACCCGTGTGACTGGACCCTGGATCATATCATTCCAAGCGAGAGCTGTCTGATTGAAACAGGAGACGTCGACGTCGCTGGCTTTCATCGTGGATGACGCTGTCCTCCCGAGCAGTGGACACGTGCCTGTCTGCTTCCTGTTCCGGTTGTCTTGACAGACCGGACGGCGGGCTCAACAAAAGACCGCGCGCACGACATGGGCGAGACGGTGGAAGGAACAGGGCTCCCTTCTACGTCATGCAGTGCCCCGGCGGAGCAGGGGTATTACTCGTCTCAAGTACCGAGACTCTCGAGGCTCGTGAGCCTAGGTCCCCGTGTATCTCCCAGGCCCGTGAACCGCCTCGAAGTCACGAAGTACTCTGGGGAAGGAGGCTCGGGAAGCATACCGAGTAGACGATGGCAATCTATGATACAGCCCTATAACCCTTGGCTTTAGGGACGGACCCATCAGGTACACTTTGATACTTTGGCGCAACTCGTGCCTGGCGCGGCTTGAGTTTTGGGTCTCCAGCGGTACATAAACGAGCATGTCTCCGAACCCTTCTTTCCTGACTACTTTCGAGATGAACCCCGCTCTGGAGGGAAGCCTTTGGAGGCTTCGGCAAGAAGCTCGAGAAGGCATCCTGCACCACACCCATCTCCGCAAACCCCAGGATAGTCCAGCAACCTTCATCAGACGAGATCAGCGACGAGATGCGGGATTTCTCCTCTCGCCAGCCACAACAGACGCCCAATGTGATTCTCCCCCCCTTTTTACTCAGCGAGAGAATCCAGCGGTTGACTCCGTAAGAACCGTTGTTCTCATGACGCGGTTCTCCAAGCGAAGTAATATGCGAGGAGGGAGAAAAAAGGCCAGAGTCGGCGAGAATCACCACGGCCAGCGCCGGCTCCACGCCATTAAAGCGGCAAAGAGTCTCATCTGTCCGTACAACCAGCGCGTCACCGACCCCGCTTTGTCATGCTGGGAAACCAGAGCCCCGCGAAGCAGCGGATTCAGGTAGAACGCGCGGCGCGCCCGTTCCGGAAGACGATTCATGCGGCGGCCGATCGCTGCCGCGGAACGAAACAATGCGAGTCGCAGCACATCGGCGCCGAGAAGTGTCGGTTTGAGGTTGGGCGGCCCTAGCGGTCACCGGCATGAGTTGCGCGCGGAACCGGCCGGATCTTCTTGGAGTGGGAAATGGATCATGGTTGTTTCGAAGTCCTTCTTTAGGTTGCTTCCAGGGATGGGTCACATGTGAGAAGGAACGTCCCTGTACACATGAGAGGAAGAGCCGTGGAGCAGAGAAGAGCGAGCTGGCAAAGGATGAGCTGGGGTCAGTGATGTTAAGGTGAATCACGGGCTCTACAAAAACTCCAAGTGGAGAAACGGTTCCTCCGAGCGTTAGATACGGGAGATTGGAACGCGCCTCTTTGTGGTCCCTTCGATCCGAGGGGAAGAGATCGCTGGCGAGTGCTGGCGACGAGATGGGACGAAGACATGCCGTCTGCCAGACATGAGAAAGCCGAGCCATGGCCTTTCCAGGTTCTTCGAAGGCGATCGTATTCCTTCGCTGTTCGGTGGGCTCGACCACAAAGTGGGATGAAAGGGGCAATACGCCGGCGGTGGGATGGCTAGGCGATGATCGTCAAGGTGCGAGCATGTGTTCTGAGGTGCCAGATCCTGATGATCTTACAGAACATCTCAGGATACATGCTGCCCCCCCGGTGAAGGGACAGGCATCCGAGAGAAGAAAGTAGCGTCCACCCTGCTGTGCCCGGGACACCCGGATCATCCTTGTTGCCCAGCCACGTTCAATTCCGGTATCAGAGCCAAGGGAGCCATCAGACAGTGACTCCTAGTGGGGACGGCGAGCCCAAGGCCTATCCAAACCCTCGATGTTTTGTACTTCAGATCGATGTCTGGGTATAGAAACCCGGATCGACCATACCGATCCAACCCGTGGGGTGTGGCGAGGGTAAGGGTGTGTACCCCGCTAATTGGCGTCGTCCCGTCCTGCGCCTGTTCATGGAAGGGCGGATAGCAGATCTACCGAAATTGGAGACATTTGCGTAAGTCAACGGGCCTCAAGAAGGTCGCGAGCTCGAACGATACTGTTAGGTTTCCAAGGCGCATGAGTAGAGGATGGATCATACCCATGCGGCGAGGGAAGCCGCAACACGCTGGCTTACAGAAACTTGCACACACTTCCGTGAAGCACACTGCTCCGTCAACCTTCCCTCCATTGGTGCTGTTGAACCCGCTCACAGGGCCACCGTCGAAACGCCGGTCTGACATGGAAGGCCAAACCTCCAGAGCGAAAGGGTTCGCCGCGTAGTATCCCCTTTGTATACATGTTGGCTTCGAGGCGCCTCGCTGTATGGCGGCGACTGCCACCACGTCTTAACAATCACCATGATGGAATCGGTAAAGCCGCTTCGCAAAAGAGTTCCTGTACCTGGAACTAAGCATCGATTAAGGAGGGTAAACCAGAATATTTTAACAAAATCTAGATGCCGTCGTCCTTACACTGCGCCCTCGCGGAAGCCATTGTAGCAAAGCGCAGCTGCGAGACGGAGCACGTTCCAAAAAGGGCCAGTTGCATGAACAGCGGAAAGAGAAAGACGAAGACCAAGGCGTCAAGGCTGATACCCCGTCGAGATTACGCCAGCGTCTTAGCGAGTTTCAAGGATCCGGCATACAACCCAGGACCCTGCTGGGCTCAAACGGCGCGAAACTCAACCGCCAGTACAGACGAGGAGACGCACAGATCAGCGTGATAGCCCTGTCCCGCGGTGGGGCTTGGGGCATCAAAGATTGGCCACTCGACACTATGCGGCCTATATCTCCGGAGAGTGCCTCGATATAGGAAAAGCAATGCGGGGACAGATGCGGATCAATGTTGACCTGGGTAGCACCCGCCTGCCCTCAAGTTGTCGAGGCCACGGCCAATGACACTTGGATGTAACGCCGCCTTCACACCACCACGACCCGTGCCGTTTCGCGATTTCCATGCCATTGAGGCGGAAGGTGATGTGGATGCTCTTCATGCATGAGAAACCCGTTCAGAGTGATGCAATTACCACTGACGAGACCAGCGCCCCACGAGAGGCAGCTACTCCTCCTGCCATGTCTCCTGCCACGTTACATATGTCGAGGCTGGCCGTACCTGCCGCGAGTATCTTTTGGTCATTGGGGAAGGGGCATCCTGGCTCACATGCTCCTACCATCATCCCGTGTTGTACCTTCCCTTAGGACAGGATGCTGGCACAGAAATCAACGTGCCGCGAGCTTATAAAATCCACATGAGCCAAATCTCGCATCTTCGTGCATCCGAAATCTTCACGCCACCAATAGTGCCGAATAAGACCCCACAACAGCCTTCCGAGCGCCGTCCCGAAAGGAAACGCCCCTGTTTCGACGCTGCCAACTGCAAAACAAACAGGGATGTTCGGTTCCTGTCTCAGGACCCCTGAGGGGGGAAAAGAGACGTGTACCCCAACGGCCGGTAGCCCTCGTGCGTCTGAAGCGCGGAAGGGGACTTGGACGAAATGTACCCCGCCACGGCCCCACGGCGACCAGGGATAGCGGCCCCATCGGCCTATGGCAATTCTCCGTGTCGGTGACAGCGGCTTTCTGGAACACAAGAGGCGGCAGCCCCACGTCCAACGTCAATCCGTCCGACACCTCGACACTCCCAAAACCGGATCCGAGGCTAGCGCAGCCCCTCCCGCCCCGCGCATGGCTGGACTAGAGTTTCTCTGCCGTATACATTGTATTTTTTTTCGCTTTGCGCGTCCGTTTCCTTTATCTGCAAGATAGGATGATGCCAAGCCCAGGCGAGTGCCCCTGTCGGGTGCCCGTCGAATCGCTCCTCGCCCCGTGAGGCCTTGTCACGACGCATTGTTTAGTTTCTCGATCCCATCCGGCAGTCACGACGCTTGATACGGTCGCGGCCGTCATCGAAACAACTGGTGCCACACCCGGTCCCCCTCGAGGCCCGCTGCCGGGAGGTCCGAAGCCGTGCTCCGCAGGTGGGTCGGCGGCTGCTGAGGGAGGTCGAGGCCTCCAGATGGCCGGCTCTGGGGAAGCATGGAGAATCGTGCTGCAAAGAGGCGAGATGCCGTCTTCGACCGCCCGACCGGCAATCCGTACAAAGAAACGATCTGACACATCCACGAGCAAGGGCCGTTGACGCAGAGGCTACAGCACTCGCGCACGTCCTCCCCGCCCGAGCACCCGAGGCACCCAGCGACCATTATGCGTGCCTTACACGCCCCAATCGCAAGGCACAGTTTTCACCGGGCCCGCCTCCACCACTTGGAGTGGACGGGGGCAGTGGCGTCCCATCTGTGGCAGATGTTGTCCAAATCGGACAGAAAGTTTATGCTTGCCTGGAACGCCCCACCCGAGTGTTCCACACTTGCGCTCCAAACTAAACTTTATACCTTGGGCCCGCCATGCCGCTCTCCACCCTTCGCCACGGCCTCGTCTGCCCTACGGAGCGAGCGGTCGGCCACCCGACTCCTGGCGTCTGTAACAAGCCCAGCTCACGGTCGTAAACATCCGCTCCACGGGCCCGCCACCCCACCTGGCCCCCCTGGGCGCAGGATGTACCCCGTTCCGAGCGTTGAGGCTGTCAGGGAAACACTAGGCGGGGTGTATCGTCTCGTAGATCCGCCTGCCCCATTATATCCATGTCTAATCCTCCACTTCTAGTTTTCCCCCTCCTTCTTTCTCTTCCCTCCACCATCCTGGTTCAACTACCGCATACTTCCAGTGTTCAAGTTGCTTCCGACGCTGTTGCGTTGCTTCCCTTCATTTCTCTTCTCGCAGCTAGACACTTCCATTCTTTTATTGTCCAACTGGCTTGGCTGCTTACACTCTTTATTATCAAAACTTGAACAACGTTCAGTATACGTTTTTTTTCCCCCGATATAATCAGAACCTCCTTTGGGGCGCTCCTTTCATTTCTTCAACACGATTCCTACACACGAATTCATCTACCGGTCGATTTTCGCGTTCGGTTTTCTCGCTGTTTGTTTCTTTCCTTTGAGAGCTTTCCGCACCAAGCCAAACTTGCCGACAGCAACCTCCCGCAGAAGACAAGTTTCCACGCCGGAAGGAATATCAGTTGAAAGAAGTTTGGAAGGGAACATCACGAGAGCCACGTGCAGATCTTACCAACCGCTCCTGTTTAAGAACGGGATCTTTTCCCCCTTCGATTCGTATCCCAGCTGGGTTCTGTCGACATATCCACCACCAGAGCCCCTCGTATCCCTTACACGATCCTCCGGACCACAGTCGCAAAGATAAAACCTGCGATTCTCATCTGGGGACTCCATCGAAACAACAAACAAGAACCGCAAAGATGGCTCCCACGATGCCGCTCGCCCCGCAGGCGGCTTACACGCCCACAAGTGATGCACCCCGCCGCGACTACGGCGGCGTCACGAAGCCTCGGAAAACGGCCTCAACCGGCGGCGGAAGGGCTTGGAGCGAAGAAGAGGTTTGTCACCGCTGCCTTGAACCCTCAGTCCCACCAGGGCCCCAGCTGACACAACCCAGGAACAATACCTCCTTCAGACGCGCCTCCAGAAGATGCCTTACAAGCACATCGCCGCGCACCTCAAGAAGACGGAGCTCGCCTGCCGCCTCCACTACCACCAGCTAAGCCACGGAAACAACCGCCGCAAGCGCGCCACGTCCGTCTCCTCGGGCTCCTCAAACGGCCGCTCCTCGCACATCCCCCTCGCGTCGGGCTCCCCCCGCGAGGCGCCTACCTCGACCCCACGGTCTTCGACGCCGCCCGGCACTGGGGGGAACTACATCCCCTCGTCGCCGCATGCTTTGGGGCTTGGCGGCGTGCAGCTCCCTAGCATTGTGGGGAGCCACGCGTCGCCCCGCCTTCCCGCAATCCTACCCAAGCCCGCCGCCATGACCCTCCCGCCCCTCAGCCGCACCGCCTCGTCAAGTGGGTTCCCCACCCCGCGAGACCCGCACACCGCGTCGCCCCTCCCGCCTCTCGGCCCCAGCACGCCGCCGCTGCGCCTGGAGTGCCCGCTCCCGCCTCCCACGCCGCAAGCGCACGCCCACGTCGACATGACCCGCCTGCAGAGCATCTACGCCGCGCACCGCGGGCCGTTTTGGGCGGCCGTCGCGGCGGAGTACGGCGCTTCGAACCCCGCGACGCTGGAGCAGGCTTGGAGAGCGGGGGGTTGCTGTGGTGGGACGCCGCTTACGCCTGCTGCTAGTCCTGATCGTGCGGGGTACGAGGCGAGGGCGGGGTGGGAGGGGAGAGACAGGACGAGGATCTCGGCGCTGCTGGGGGCGGAGACGAGGCCCCGGTCTCCGCAGGATGAGATGATGGTTAGGAGGATGGAGGAGAGGTGTATCGTTGCGGGGGGTTAGCTTGCGTGAGGTTACGGTGGGGAGAGGGCTTTGGATATTCGTTTACTGTATTACATATATCTTGCTGCTTGGCCGGCCGTGGTTCATCTTGGCCTGGACGTCGATTATTCATATTTGGCTTTCGCGTCCCTTCTTGTTTTGTTCTTCTGGGTCGGATGGATCACGGATCTGTACCGCGAAAACGGGTCTTCTTTGGATGTCATGAGGGGTATGTCGTGATGACGGGACGGGGTGCAGGGAGTTGCTAGGGCTTTGGTCTTGAAATTATGAATTCCTCCTTCTCTCTTCGAAAATGTGTGTCTCTAGATGCTCTGAAGGCTCGAGAATGTTGCAAGTCGACGATGAAGCGAGGTATCCGAGTACCGGCTACCCCACCATTCGCACAGGATCCACGCACGTGACCGCGCACCTGTCTCGCGCAGCACCACCGCGTCGAATTACAAACAAGACCCCACATCCCGTCCAGCTTCCGCCCGCGGTCCAACATGGGCCAGTTCTACCCTCGACGCCCGCCAACCCCGGAGACACAACAGCAGACGCCCCCATGAAGGAACCATGGTATCACGTCCCCGCGGCGTCAACCACCACCCCAACGCCCGCGCCCCGCGATACTTCTTCAACATGCCCCGCCCGCTGACAACCCGCGACGCCCGCCGCGCCTACCTAGACTCCACCCGCCTCCCGCGCATCTCCAAGGCCGAGGAGCGCCGGCGGGAGCTCGAGGAGCTGGAGCGGATCCGGGAGGAGGAGAGGCAGGCGAGGGAGCGGGCGCGGGCGCGGGCGGCGAGGGAGAGGAAGAGGGCGAGGGAGGAGGCGGAGAGGGCGGAGAAGAAGAGGAAGGGGGAGCCTGTTGTTCCGGTCACGGCTAGCCAGGGGATGATTTCGGTGTTTTTCAAGAAGGGGGGGCTTGGGGGTGGGTGCCAGCGGAAGGGCGAGGGTGGGAATCGGGGGGACGCGGGGGCTGCGTGTGAGGATTCGAGAAGGGAGGGAGACGAGGGGGTGAATGGTATGGGTGAGAAGCGGGATGTACGGGGCGGAGAAGCGCAGGCATGTGCCGAGCTTGACGGCCATGAGCTGGACGACCTCTTCCTCAGCGCGTCACAGCTCGACCGCGAAGTTGGCGGTCTACCACAGACCCCCAAGAAGCGGCTCGAAGTCGGTCGCATATCGCAGACCCCAAGGAAGCGGTGCCGCGACGAGGCCTTTAGGAGACCTGACCCGCCCCCACCTAAGCCCCCGGACCGAGCTAGCCCGCGCACGCCGACGATCCCTGGTCCCGAAGAGTCGTACGACCTGGGCGTGTCGTCGCAGGAGCTGCTGCAAGTTGAAGCCCAGGAGGCGGAGCGTCGATGCGTCCCGGACGAGGCCCGGGGTGAGAACCAGGCGCTACAACCGAAGTCGAAGAAGACACCCGATACCCCCCGGGGGAAGCTCGTGAAGCCGGCTGGAACAGACACGCCCTTCGCTGAGTTGTTTGACCTCTCGTCCCAAGACCTGCGGGACCTCGACGCGCTGTCGCCGCTCCCGACGAGACACCCCACACCAGGCCCTCGGCAAACCCCCAAGCCAGACAAGGGCCCGAACACGGACCGAGTCGAGCCAGACGCTAGAGGAATAGCGACGAGGAAAGACATGCGAGACGACCAGGAGCCAGGGCCGTTACCCACGAGTAGCAGCAGGAAGGAACACGCCATGTCCACGGAGACGCGCAGTTCCGCGACGGGAGGCGCAGAGGGACCCCAGCGCGGGACGGGCATCTCCCCCAGCTCGGCGAGGCCCAATAACCCCGGTCCCAAAGACGAGGCGCTGCGCGAGAGTGGGACCAGCAGTGCCACAGCGAAGCGCGACCACGAGATCCCGAAAGGAGGGACATCCGCGGCCAGGAGCGATGGCGCGGAGGCTGCGGAGGAGGCCCGCGCAGATGCTCGGCTGCAGCGTACGGATATCGGCACCAAGGACAGCGCGGCAAAGCCCGGGCGGGCGAGTCCGGACTTGGATGATGACGAGTGGTGGGAGGACTTGGATAACACGGACCTCGCGACACTGCTCGAGTGCCCTGCGTAACAAAGCAGGGTATACCGTCAAAAGTCGTGACACCGCGCAGGACGCGAATTCTTGTTTTCGGCGGTGGGTCGCCTGGACTCTGCGGCGAGGATGATCTACGCGGCATTAGATGGGAGAGAACCCCGCGAGAAGGAAAGGAGCTACAACGGCCTTTAATGTCGAAGCGTCTTCATGTCCAGGCCAGGCGGTCCCGCCTCCGTCTCATGGGGGAAGGTATCGGCGGAGGCCGCTGCAGTACTACACCTCGCTCGTGACGCCGTGTCTCTCCCACGACCTCGCCACGCCCACGGCCCAGCTTCCAACCCCCCACGGGCCCCACCAAGGCCTTGACGTCAGGACCACCGGACCGGGCTTTCCAGTGCAACGCGGAGACGCATCCCAAGGGAAGAGAAGATCGCGTTGCCAACCCCGCCTCTACTCCAGACTATACGATGCCCCCACCGCCCACCCTCGCGGCAACAAGTGGGCACGCACAAAAGCGCCTCATGCAAAAGCTTCTATAAGAAGAAGATAAAAAAGTACAAGACAATTACCCTTAACAGACATTTCATCCATGACAAGCCCTACTCAAAAACCAGGTATTCTCGACAAAAAGGGGCCCCATTGGTGCAAAAGAGCAGCCCCCCAACCTAGCAGCGGGATCAATTCAGCTCGCCCACCCGCCAACGACATCAACCCACTCCGCAAGACAACTCCCCTCCTTGCCCTCAACGTCGACGATATCAGTATCGCACCTGCACCTGCACCCCACGCCGTTCTCCTTCTCCTGGTCCCAGTGCTCCCAGTAGTCGTCCTCCTCGAAGCGCGCCTTCGGGTCCCGCGTCGTCTTCTCGAGGTAGGGCTCGCGCGGGAGCTGGCGGGAGGGCGCGTTGGCGGGGCAGTGCTGGATGGTGGTGTGTCGGTAGCCAAAGTCGCGGAAGTAGTGGATGTCTTCGGGGCCGAGGAGGATGCCGGCGGCGAGGGAGTGGATGGGCGCGTCACCCCACTGCTTTCCGTTAGCATACCGCTCTTCCTTCATTCCCTGGACAGGTAAGGGGACGACGTTATAGGGGGGGGGGGGGGGGGGGCGGCCACTCCCCCGCGCCATCCCGAAACCACCGCTGCGGTCCATCATCTCAAAGAAGTCGGCATACTCCTTGCTCCGGAACCAATCCAACCTCGCAATCTCAAAGTTGGACCAGAAGTGACACATGTTGTACTTCTCCCCCTCGATGCCCTCGGGGTCAATGTTGGGCAGCTTATTCTGGTTGGGGTCCGCGCGGAGCACCTCCTCGGGCAGCGACTGGTCGGGCTTGTCCTTGACCTTGGACTCGGCCGGGTCGACAAACATCTCCCAGAGGCCCTTGGACTTGATGTTGTTGAGGCGCTTGTAGGCGGATGCGTAGCGGAAGATGTTGGGGACGGTCTCGCGGAGCTCCTTGACGGCGATGGTGAAGCCGTAGGTCTTGTTGTTTGCCGCCATTTCGAGGAAGGGATCGCTGGTGAAGAGGTCAGTACTGCCTTGCTCGCCGAGCGGGAGCGGAGACGGGGTGCGTACTAGGTGATGTCGCAGAAGTACTTGATTTCGGGCTCGAGACGCCAGTACCACTCGTACTTGTCCAGGAGCGGGTGGTTGAAGAAGAAGCTGCGGGAGTCAGTAACCCGTACCCCACCGCGGTCGAGAGCCAGCAACACTCACCCCGAGTAGAACCGGCACATGAAGTGGTAGCTCTCCATGCCGCCGTACATGACAGCCGCATCGCCCTGTTTCGCGATGCCCTCCTTCGCAACTTCGTGGTCCACCCACTCGGGGTACCCCCACATGTCGGGCCCGACCTTGCCGAACTCGACGGTCCCCGACGTGTAGTTCTGGACCGTCTCCATGAAAGTCGAGTTGAAGTCGCCGTCGTTGAGGAAGACGTAGGGGTAGTTGTACCAGCGGTTGAAGTGGCGCTCGATGGACTTGATCGACTGAATCACGCCATCCAACTCCTGGTTGCGCGCCAGCACGACGAATGCGGCCTTTGCCCTGGGCTTGCTCGTGTCGGGCTCGACGCAGCCCGTCACGAAGACCTTGTCCTTTTCCTCGCTGATCTTGCTGTGGGTGGGTTAGCATTGGTTCCCGTCACTTCTCTCTTCTCCCCCCCCCCCCCCCCCCTCCCCGGCCAAAATTCTCACCGCCGCCAACAAAAGATGGGGGGCGATCTGGGGAACGTACCGAACAGCCGGGGGCGCCCCCGCGGGCATGAGGATCCTCCTGCCCGGCGAGTGCGGGTGCCTCACAAACAGCACCAGTATCAGCGCCACGACGATGATGGGGAACAGGATGACGACGCCAAGCGGCACCGAGATGCTCGAGTTGCCCTTCAACCGCAGCGGCCGCTTGAAGAATGCGAGCCGCGACGACATCTTTCCCGCGCGCGTCTGCCGGCCCTTCTCGTCCGTCGACGGCAGCTGCGGCGCCGACGACGACACGGCCTTGCCGAGGCGTCGCACGAGGTCCATGGCGGACGGTTATCGGGTGTATATCCTTTTTCTCGATTCGATTCGATGGGGGATTTCGCGGGTCGCGGTTCGTTCAGTCTTCGTTGATGAGTTCGTTTCCTTTGGAAAGGGGGTGGCGATGGGTATTAGGCCACTTTACGCGACGTCTCCATAAAGAGCTGAAGAAGAAAAAAGGTTCGAATAAAAAAAAAAAAAAAAAAAACGAGGCTCACTCGTAAAGTTGAGGAACCGAGTCGAGAAGCGAAAAGAGCGATAACGAGTGGCAGGGAAAAGAAGCCTTGTCCGTTCCCCCCGAGCTCCAAGCTGAGTTTCGCAAAAAAGGTCAAGAGATTAATTGTTCAGTATGGGGCGAAATAAAATAAGAACAAAGAGGAAGAGACGAAAACGCGGCGCGGCGAAAAGGTTCGGACTGGGGGAAGAAACGTCAGCGTCACACGTGAAAAGCCATCGAGCGGCGCAAGGGAGACGGTTTTTTCGTTCCTCTCTCGCGGCAGCAATCGGGGTTCGTTGAGTCGTCCGAGACTTTGGGGCTTCTCCCGCGATGATGGAGAAGAGATCTTGGCTTCCGCGGGAATCGAGATTGGGGACCGTTTTTTTCTTTTTCTTTTCCGGGGGCAGGAAAGGGGTGCTTGCTGGCCGGGAGTGCGCGGACTCTGGTGTCAGGGGTGAAGGGGAAAAATGGGTCTTGGCCAGAAAGGGAGGATGGAGGCGTCCAGGCACGGTCGGATACGAGAAGGGTGCGTCGACGGAGGTACCGCTACTTGACTCTTGCCTCCAGTGATGTGGCGATGGGGCAAATAGCAGCTAAATCTGCGGTAGAATAACGTGGCGCGGCGAATTATAGCGGGGGATCTTGGCACGCGGAGCTGGACACAAGTACCAGTACCCACAGCTGTAACCTTTTTTGTCCGTCTCCTGAGCGAAATGAAGAAATCAGCGCTCCGCCAATGGGAGGCGCCGGCGATGCAGTCGGAATCTCCGCCACTGCGTCCACAGACTTCCTTGGTCTGGAAGCTGCCCGCGTGCGGCCAATGAAACGCACAGACTTTTGGCACCCAGACCAACGGAGCTTTGGCGTGCGGAGAGGCGATTGCCATCGTGGTTGTGGATATCATCCTATCAGCAAGGGGGCTTCCAGACAGGGTACCAAGACATTGATTGCATCGTCTCCAAAGACCGTGTATCAGATCTCACGTCTCGGGGCGCAGAGGCCCAGAATTGCGGGGGCGGATCAAACAACGCCAGCGCCCAAGTTCGCCTTCATCCAGCTCTTCCCGCTTACATAATCCCGGACCTCCCCGTCGCCAGTCCTCCAAACCAACCATCACCAAAAAGCAACCCCAAACGGACTACCCCCCCCCCCCCCCCCCCAAAACCGCCGCCATGTCCCAAAAATTCAACGCAAAGAACCTCGCCTACGACGCCAAGCTCCCGCCCTTCCTCGCGGCCCTCCGCGCCCAGAACCCGACGTCCGCATCGGAGCCGGACCCGCTGCGAGCGGCGAACAGGCGGCACGCGAAGAAGAGGTCCGGGAGCGAGGAGGCGGAGGACGCGCCCGTTGTTGTCGACGAGGGGGGGAATGTCGTGGAGGGGAGGGTTGGGGGTGATGGCACTGTGACGCTGGAGGGTGGCGAGGGTCAAGTGACGGAGGAGGGGCGGGAGGCAGAGAAGGACGATGCCAAGAAGCCCGTCGCTATTGGGAAGAAGCGGAAGGCGAGGGTCGTGGGTGCTGGTCAAGAAGACGAGCCAGAGGCACCAAGGAGTGATCGTGATGCCGAGGCTAAAGAAGAAGTCACGGATAAGCCCGAGACCTCAGAGACAAAGCCCCCGCCGAAGAAAAAGAAGGCAAAGAAGATTAAGCTCAGCTTCGACGACGAAGACACATGATGGACTCTTTCCCAGTCATCACATCAAGTACAAGCACTCCCCATCTCAGAAACAGCTCCAAGTTCTTCGATAATCTACAGTGATGCTCACCCGCCCCTCACTCCACTCTACAAACGAAAACAAAAAAGAGACGGACAGGTCTCCTGTATATCACGGCTCCATCCAAGCTTTATACCCTATACCCTTGCAATTTTTGACACGACTGGGACGCGACTTTTACGTCCAGTAGTACTCGGGCTTGACGTAGTCGGCCATGGTCTTGGGCTCGTGGAGGGCGTTGGGGTCGTGGTGGTGGTGGTGACCGTCGTCCTCGGGGCCGATGTACTCCATCTTGTAGACGCTGCCGCACTCGGGGCAGCGCTCGATGGGGCGCTCACGGGACATCTAGTGTTCGTCAGCAATGTCCCAGTCACGATCTCCTTGGGGGAAAAAAGAGGGGGAGGGGGGGAATAACGTACGCCGAGCCAGATAACGACGTGAGAGTCGGCGGGGGAGCCGGTGCAGCCGGCGTACTGCTCCTCACCAGCGGACTTGACGGGGATGGGGTTCTCCATGGTGCCTGGTCCCAGTGTCAGCAGCTCGTCCCAACGAGGTTCCGGGTCCTCTCGGTGTATCGGCCAACTCACCCTTGCGCGAGGAGTCGAGGGGCGACATGTCGAAGATGTCCTTGCCCTCGAGCTTGCCGAGGAGCTCAAGGCGCTCGAGACCGGTCGCCTGGTCGAGGTCGGTGGGGACGGTGCCGTCCGCCGCGCCGGGGGCAATGAGGTCCTCGGCCGTCTTGATCTCTGTTGCCCGCCGTCAGCAAGCCCACCCTTTCCACCCTTGCACCAGCCCGGCAAATTCCCTCCCAGCCTTTCCCAGTTTGGACGAGCTTACCGCTGAGGGACTTGAAGCCGCCCTCGACCTTCTTCTCGCCGGGCGCGGCCTTGGCGTCGCCTAAAAACCCGTCAGCCATTCACCTCTTTACCAATTGGCCCTCCAGATATCTCGTCGGGTCCGGGTCGGGCTCGGGGATCGGGTAATCGTACGACGGAGCATCGAGGTGCTGAAGCCCCTGCGCACAACGGGCGCGACGAACGCCGCGCGCCGCGCGACGGTGACGGCGGTCCTCTGGACGAACATGGCGATTGATGTGTTTTCGGAGCGGAGAGGTTACGTGTGGTGTTCCGATGGGCGGTTGGAGGGGAGGGGGGCGGAGGGTATCGCGGAGCGAAGCTTGGAGGTATTTTCGTCGGGCAGTGGCCTGATTGGATTTCCGGGTCCTCGGTTGGTCAGGAGGGTGGGTCACGTGATGGTGACACTGTGGCGTGTCATGCCACGGGGAGGCAGGTGGCCGGGAGCTCCGATACACCGCACAGGAAGGGGTTCTTCCCTTTCAGAAAAAAATTTCTGCTAGAGCTTTGGATATGCAGAGCGTCTTTTCTGGGGTTTTTAGGGGAAACAGCACCTGGTTTGAGGAAGTGTGTGGCCGGGGAGGAGCTGCACAGCCGAGCGGCGAGCGGATGATACCAGCGATTGGTCTTGCCAGCTGACAGAGCTCTCGACTTTCAGATTCACTCGTGAAGACGTCGGCCAAGCTCGTCATCCTTGACAACCCGCCATTGGCTCGGGCCAATTGGCGAGTGGACATCTCCATTTTGGCTCCCCGAAACGCCCCCAGCTCGCTCAAGCGTTGGCACAGTAGGATCCATTTACCGCACAGTGGAAGCTCTCGCAGCTCCATACTCCCGCCCTCGCCGCCACAGCTTCACGACTTCACAAGCAGGCACCCAAGGCATCCATGCAAACGCCACAAACAAAAGAATCAGCCCATGTATGTATCCCAAGTACCAAGGCGCTTATACTGCCTTTGGGCGGAGATGATTAGCATGGCCCCTGCACAAGGATGACACGCTCAATCAAAGAGAAGCTACCAATTTTTCTTCTTCTCTTTGCGCATTGACGTGCTCGAGTCCTGGCTTGGCCCTATTTCTCTTTTCCTCTGATTCTATCTTGCCTCTCTGATGGATGGCGATGGGCGATGAAATCGTTGAGCTCCGGCGAGCTAGCTTCGTCGAGACGGGCGCATGCCGGCGATGGGTATGATGCGGTTCGATATCTCGTGTCTGGCTGCAAGTGACAAACTCTCACAATCTGGCTAGCAAGAACTTCGCGGACCCGGAGAGACTTCTCCCCAGGAAACTGTGCGTGATGCAGACCGAGGAGGGTTCGCGGCGAGGGCATCCGCCTGTCGAGACGGCCCGTAGAGCCCGTCATCGCGGGTGCCGTGGGACTCGTACCCCAGAGGCCCCCCGCCCTGCTCAGTGCGACGGTCCCCAGGCGCCTATGCGGGACGATCCGCTTCTAGAACGCCAACGAGGCGCCTCCAAAGCCGTCCTCGACGGATGATGGTAGCATCCCGCGGTCCGTGGAGGCTTGTATTTAAACCCTGCCTAATGCCTTGACCTCGCCCTGCTTCCAGTCTTCCGGTACGGTACGTGCTCCAAAACGAAGCCCCGGGGCGTTCGCCCTGCCCTCCCTCAGCCATGTGCCGGCCCGTCCCTCAGTTCGGCACCGCTTTCGGGGGGGAGCTCGCCCGGGCCCCGGGTCGCCGGACCCGAGCGCCGGCGCCGGGACGGACGTCACACCACGCCGACCGGCCCCGGTCCCCGCCGGCGTAGTACGATCCCGCCTCGCCGGAGCGATATCATCCAACGCCCGTCTCTTGAACTTTCCTTGCACACTTTACCTGCTATCTTTTCCTTCTTCTTTTTCCCCTCTACATTGTTTCCTTCACTTTCACTGCTTTGTATACGGCTGTCCCAAGCCCGCGTTTCCGAATCCTTACGGCCCACTGTGTCGGTGCCGAGCATCGGGACATGCGGCCACAGGCGCCCCATTCCCGTACTGGTAACGCACGCCACTGCTCACGCCTGCAAGACCGTAGGGTTCTGGGTGCTGGTGGTGACAACACAGACTGACTGACCTGCTAGCTCCACTTTCTGTACTAATCGACTTTGGACATCCATAGCGAGGCTGGCGTCTCGGCAACGGGCACCGCCCCGAGCCGCATGTCCCCCCGTCCCCAGGTATCCCGCTGTACCTCGGCAATTTGCCGGCCCCCCCCCCGGGGATGTGTTGTCAGCTCCCAACCACACCTCGGTGTCTTCGCGTTTACGGGCTGAAGCTGCTCTCAACAGACCAATCCTCAATCCTTGCCCTCGCTTTCCTATCATTAGAAGCCGTGTCGTCGCCGTTCCTTTGCGTGATAGTCCACTCCTTAACTTTCCCGACCGCGACTTGCGTCTTTCGCCCGGGTTGTTGGGTAGCGCCCCAGTCAGTTCGCGAGCTTTCTCCGGGATTCTGCTACTCAAAGGTGCATGGCGGCCATCTAATACTTACTTCCTACCCGGATATTCTCATCCCAATATCCACGCGGCGAGCACCGTGTAGCCTCGTAGCAGCACTCTGCGAGGACACTTCCTCACTGCAGACAGCCCTCCGACTCGGGCCCAAGCACGTCGACATCCCATACGAAAAAGGCTCACCCTATCACTCACCTATTCCCCAACATACACAGCCGACAACATGGCCCCCGACGACCCCCGCCTCTCCCTCCAAGAGTCACTAGACCTCATCCGGATCGACACCCCCGGGGCTGACGTCTCCCGCTACATGAGCACCCGCCCCGCGTGGATCCCCGGCGGCGACCTCCCCTGGGACCAGACGCCCGTCGGTGCCATGGTGCACACGGCGACGTACGGCGCGCACGTGTACGCCATGGCGGCAGCGGCCGTCTTGCGGGCTGCGAGGGAGGGCGGCGCGAACGGTGAGATGGGCTTGCATGTGAGTTTTGGCCCCCACCCCCATCCCAACATCTATTCGGCGCTTGACCGGGGCCGCCATCCGACGAGTGAGAGACAAGTGAGCAGGACTAACAACGACAGTCCATCCAAGGCTGCTTCACTTCCCGAGGCCTAGCCGACAGACCCTTCATCCTATCCGTAACCCCCGCCTCAACGGGCCGCTCCTTCGCCGCCTACAGCGTCACGGCCCGGCAACCACGCGCCCCCAGCACTCTCACCCCCAAAGGCCTCTTCCCTCCCTCCGACGCAGAGTCCCCCCTCGGACCGGCGTGCTTCACCGGCACCGTATCTCTCAAGTCCCCCGAGCCGACGGTCCTAGCCATCCAGGGCGACCCGGCGCAGGAGACATATGGCGAGATGCTACGCTCCCGCCCCGGCTCCGCGTGGCCCATGGTCCCCTCCGTCGACATCGACTGGATCAAAGAGCTCTTCCCCTCCCCCGGCCCGGGCACCTTCCCCATCCTCGAGATGCGAAAGCTCGACATGACGGCACACAACGCCGCCCGGCCCCCACGGGACAGGAAGGAGGTGCTGCTCTACCGGCTGCTCAAGCCGCTGCCGGAGGACGACCCGAACCTGCACGTCGTGGCGCATGCGTTCGCGGCGGATAGGAACGGGCTGCTGATGCTCTGTAGGGAGTTCGGGTTCGGGTGGAGTCTAGGCGCGGCGGCGACGTTGAGCTGGTCTTTCTACGTGCATGTCGATGCGAAAGACGCCGTCATGCGCGGGAGTGCGTATGAGGCGGGTGGGGAGGGGAAGAACGGGATGGGGAAGGACGGGGGATGGGATGGCGAGGGGTGGTGGGTTCTCGAGGACTCGTTCGAGAGGGCGGCGGCGGGGAGGGGCTTCATCATCGGAAGGATATTCAGTCCTTCGGGACTGCACGTCGCGACGGCGGTGCAGGATGGGATCGCGAGGGTCTCGGGTGATGTGGGGAAGCTTTAAAGGGCCGCATCTAATAGAGCGGGGGAGACACTGGATAGAATCCCGCTTAGGACTTGGAAAGACTCATAGACCTCAATGTTCACGATGCCGTTGCGTTGTTTCAAAGTGACGCATCAAGTAAAGGACACCTCGCAGGCTCGCACCCGCGGAATTCGAGAACTCCCAAGCTCAACCATCATGTCTCGGGGCGCGGGGAATGTCCTGCCGTGACACCAAAGGCCCCGGAGCAGGCAGGGATGGATATCTCCAGGGTCCGACCCCCACCTGCATGCGGGCTGACCTCCATCCTGGGGTAAATAAAGGGGGTGCGCCACATTGTTTGCTATCCTCCAAAAGCAAGTGTGGCCGCGAGACGGATTCTCTGCCTTGGAGCATGCAGGGTGCATGCGGGTGGGACTGTTGAGTAATATAGGAGAATAAGCAAGGCGGGACCGAGACTGGCGTCTGGGGTCGTGTGACGACCATGGCGTCCTGAGTGTGATGCGACACGAGGTCCCGTAGATCCACTTCAGATTCGCCCACCGAGTCCCTGACCTCAGGGGAGAGAGCATCGAGTAGAGATGGCCAAGGACCATCTAGTGCCAGCACTCGGTATTCGGGATGTTCAGGATCAGGAGCAACCTCAGCCAGCCCCAGACGGAGCATGGATCTCGGTCTCCAAACAGGGAAGTAAAGTCGCCACAGCCCTCGACGATCCTCCGCCCTCCACAAACTGGGGAATCCCTGCAACGCCCTTTCCAACAACAGACGGTGCCACGTCGCGGGGAAGATGCAACGCAAGCAGCCGCTCTTCGCGCCGCCGTCCAATGAGGCCTCGCCCTTTACGCTTGAGCCCCGTGCTTGCGGTGAGATTCGACTGAAACGTCAGCTGCCCGTCGGGGAGTTTACAGACCCCGAGTCCTGTCGTCGACGTCGACCTCGACACCAGCTGCACGAGAGCCCCGGCGGTGCGTGCCGAGACTGCGCCGACCGCCGCCTTCGGATCGTCGCTCATCTTGGTTTCCGTCGCCTCTGATCGTCGCCCATGGGCCTCTTGCAAGCCACATTCCCGAATCATCCGAGCTGCCGAGCGAAGAGCGCCAGGAGGCATGCCGGGGTTGTTCTGGACGGACGGCGGCGCATGGGGCTCTGGCCGAGGGCGCGGTGCGAAGGGGCGGCGAGGGAAGGCAGCCGCTGGAGACGGGCCATCGCCAGGCAGGCCCCATGACCCCCACCCAGAAGTACCCCCGTACCCCTCCCCGCCCACCGTACCTCAACCCCCTTCCCCGGAGATGCCAATTTCGATGGTGCTTCTGCCGTGTCGCTGCCGTACCACCCTCCGAGCTGCACCTGCCCCTTTCCGTGTCTGCTCTCACGCGAGCTTGAGATTCTGGGAGGAGCATCTCCGGGGCGGAGGTACTCTGTTCGCATTCGGGTTTTGCCAGGAGAGACACGCACCTGCTTTCATTCTTCGAAACGGTGGGATTCTGCAGTCGTCCCTCGTCCTCTCCTTTGCGTCTTGATCTGCGTCGGCCCATCCTTGCCCGGCAAATCCCCCTAGTCTAGAGCTGGCAGCCGAGCCCAGCAATACTGGCAGGTTCCTCCTCAACCTCATCGCTCCTGCCGTCCGAATCGCGACGAAGACACGTGAGCACGCTGCCCAGACGCTGCCCAGGCTCCAGCAATCCCACCGCGGAGCACGTTCCGCGCTGCTCCCGCCGGGAATACAGCGAAGGAGGCGACCCTCGCGCGGGCGGGACCCTGCGCGAAACATGAAGGGCGATTTGTTAGCAGGGGAGCGCCATACGCGCACCACTCAGGAGGCGGGGCTTCCTCCTCATTGCTTTTCTTGTTTCCACGTCGTATTGGAGGGCAGCTCCCGTCCAGTATCTGCGGATCGGACAACACCCTCCTCTCTCAGGATATCAATCGGCTCTGACAGCTCGTACTCGGCAACCCAGGCAGGGGACGCGCCGACGCAGCCACGCCGCACCCCAGCAGCCCGCCGGATCCGTCTCCGGAGGGCTACACTGCGAGCGTCGTGCTGCAGCCACCGGCGATGGCACAATCACACCGAGACCCTGCCGCCCAATCCCGGATGCATTCTGTGCGCCGCTCCACCTCCACATCCTGCAGGCGGGAGGTCGACGACGGCAACCTCGAGCACAGGCAGGACGTATTCGCGGTGTCTCCTCTGAGCCCGCTCTTCGGACCTCTTCCGGCTCACTGCAGCCTGCGCGTGCTGGAGATAATCCCGAGCACTCGGGCCCGTCTGCACCTTTCCCCATCCGGTATCCTCGCCCCTCTTCCCATCCCGTATTACAGGCGAGTCGGGTCCGGGGATGATTGTGATCTCTCGCTTTCTTTTGCCTTCTTTCCCCGATGCTGTCTCCGGACGGATGGGTTTCCTTGATCAACATGTCCGGGACTTGGGCAACACCCGACCCCCGCCTTTACTAGTTACCACAGCACGGCAATGCTCAGCGGGTCAGTGCTGTAGCGCCCGCTACCCCTCCTCCCCCCCCGGCAAGGGAAGCTCCGGCCACAGAACCCACAGCGCTAAACCGCACCACCACTGCAAGCTGCACCAGCGCATCACCATCCCTACCCGTCATCCTTGCTTCTTACTCTCATCGTCCACTCCCGTCCATTAGATCCATCGCCGACCCCACCCCCCGGAATCTCCACTTTCCCAAACGGAACACTGGTCTCGTGCCTCCCCCGCCCCGCCCAATTCCCGCACCACTCGGTGCCCTCCCTCATCCCAGGGTCCCTTCGAGGGAAATCTCCGCGGCGCTCCACCCTCCACCCGGCACCTCGTCACCCTCGTCTCGTTACGAGGGTCCGTTCCGCATCTCGCAGCTGAACCGAGCTCCACGGGGTAAGATCTCCCGCCCCAGCAAACCATCACCCCTGACCCTGATCCCCCTCGAAACGACGCTGGTCCATGCTTTTGATCTGACGGGAATAAGCTATCTGGACCCGGAGTCTCCACTTTCCTTCTTGGCCTGCTCGGTAATTAAACCGAGATCAAGGACGCACTGCGCCCGCGACGATCCCTGCCAGGCTGGCAGATACCCCGTAACCCTTCCTCCACTCACCGAAACCGTTGGCTGCGAGGCGCCACTGGGCAACACGACAGGGCCAAGCCGGGGAGCGGCGCCCTGTGTACGGGGCCTCTCTTCTCTGCCGAGGACTACCCGGCAGGAGCACCTGCCACTCGTCACTCGTCACTCGAACCGTTTCCCGCTAGCCTCCTCAGCTGGACATAACCGTGGCTTCCCCCTCCCGTTAGCGCTCCCTTCATCAGACTCGACTCCGCGACCCAAGCCTTTTAAGCATTACACCAATATTCTCCCCCCCCCAACCCCCCCGACGAACCGACTCCTCCCGGTAACCATCGACAGCCCGAATCCCCCGACTACCCGTCGCTCCACGAACTAGCCAGCTCCAGACCCGTGAATGACGATCCATCGACAACCTCACACCGCGGGGCCCCGAGCCGCCGCCTCTTGTCCGACACACCTCACACCAATACCTAATACGGTACCCACGTCGACGTTGTAACCATGGACATCGAAGTTCCCGTCGCTATCACATCCCCCCGCGGGCAGTGGTGCGACGCCCGCGCCCACTTATCACACTACAACACCGTCGACTACCTGCCTCGCGCCGACGAGTGGTCCACGCCACGGAGCCACAGGTGCGGAATGGCGTGCTTCGCGCCGGGGGATACCGCCTGGGCGGATGTCTCTAGCAGCGTGGCGATATACGTTGAGATAGAACAGCCCAAGAGCTGCGTCCCGCGGCGGAGGAGTCCGTCGAGGCCGGAAGGAAAGCCGCGGCCGCTCGACGTCCGGAAGGGCTCCTCATACGAACGCTTTACCTCACCACCCACCTCACCAATCCCATCAACAAAACACGAACGGAAAGCCCAAGCCTCGCCCTTCAAACTCGAGACCCACCCCCCGTCCCGACCAAGCTACAAGCGCACAAGACCGCTCGCAGACGTCGACGGACCCGACACCGCGACCCTCCCCTCCAAGAAGCGCCGTCTCCGCCTCGAGCTCGTCACCAGTCGGCTGTCGCAGCCCTACTCGCTCCCCGCGACGCACATTATCAACCGCGAGGCGAGGGCGACGGGGGACAGGCGGTTCCTAAAGATGTCGGCGCATGTGGAGGCGAGGCGCGGGGCGGCGCTGGGGACGTCGGTGAGGAGGTTTGCGGTTCTGAATCGGACGAGGTGTGTTAGGGGGTCGAGTTGGACTGAGATGGGGGGTTATCTCTCGCGAGACCCGCAGGGGCGGAGTCGGGCACCGGCGCCGACGAGTAGCCGGACGCCGGGACCTCACCCCACACCCGCCAGACTCTTGGCGAGGTCGCCGCACTCCCCGCCGCGGCAATCTCTCCCTCTCCCGCCCAGCCGACAATCACCAAAGTCTATACCCTCTCCTCCGTCGCCCCTTGCATGGCGCTCCGAGCCCAGCGACGTGGTTCCCGAGCGCCGGAGTTTATACGAGGATGACGACGACTGCGAGGCGTTCCCCGGCATCCTGTACGACTCGTGCGACGACCCGGAGGACGTGTATACCGACTTTGGGGCGATCTTCGACCCGGGGGCGAGGGGGGATGAGGAGGAGGGGCGGTGCTTTGAGGAGTATCTCGATGAATTGGATGGGATTTCGTGGGCGGCGCGGTGATGTGGCGACTTTGTGCCTGTGTCTGTATCTTGTGTTTTACTCTGTCTTTTTTCTTCTTTTCTTTTTGTTTATAGCGGTCTTGCATTCGTGGAGTCGGGTTGGCGTAGTTGGGAGCGGAGTTTAGGCAACAGAAGGGAGGGGGTGGTGACTAGGGTTGGTGTGTGCTGTTTGCTCGCCTGGCGCTTGTCTGGCGTCCAATGTTTGGTCCTGGGAGGTTAGTTCATTGTACGGGTCATCGCGTAGACGGGAACGCCTGCGCATTCGTGTGGTGCTGCAAGGCCGTCGAAACAAATGGAATACCCGTAGAGCGAACTGTAGCCGGCGAGGAGTCTTGACAACGCTCGCGTGGGAATCCCCCACGCAACTGGAGCGGATGGCGGCCTCGGCAAATATTACAACATGCCCAAATCACTGCTTGTTCGAAAACTTTTTGCAAGGATGATGATGGATTGAAACGAGGCTCAGGGACGGACATCCCGCCAGCTCGACGGACAGACCCCGACTTATATCCCCGCGGATATCCGAAGAAGACGCTCGAGCCAAAGGGGCGCGTCACCGCTCGAGCTTCGCGGCCCGGTCCTTTGCGATGTCGCACATGGCCTAACACGTCAGTCCCGCCCGAGCCATCCCTGCACCGCGCAGGCGCACATACCCGGATGGCCTCCCGCTCCTCCTCGGCCTTGTCCCCCCTCTCGATCCGCCGCCTCATGTCCTCCATGATGACGCCCTTCTCCCGCCCGTTGACAAAGACGACGTACCGCAGGCCCGGGAACCTTGCCTCGTACTCCTCGTTCAGGACCCGGAGCTGCTCCGCTGCTGACGCGAGTTGGGCCTGCTCGGCGGCGGACTGTGCGCTCTCTACCTTTTTCGCGCCGAGGCGGGGGTGCGAGGAGAGGATCCCGTGGAGGGTGTCTCGGGCTTGGTCGGAGGTGGTGAGGGAGAGGAAGGACTGGTGGGCGGCGTCTATGAGGGTGGTGTAGGACGGGGATGGGGTTTCTAGGAGGGGGAGGAGGAGGGCGTGGATTGCGGGGCTGGGCTCGAAGAGGAGGTCGAGGACCCGGGCTTGTTCGGCTCGGGAGAGGGTCGGGAGGGCGGTTGTGGGGGGGAGGGTTGCGGTGGACATGTTGTTGCCTGGTGGTTTTCCGTGTAAGAAGAAGTTGGGCGGAGGAGCTGGTTGGGGACACGGAAGGGTAACCAGGCACAAGGAACGATAATGGAGTTGTGGGTTGATGGGATGGAAGATAAGTCAGCGTATCAGAACGACGAGCGTTATCTGATGCTTCGGGCCTGTGAGACGGTCGGACTGGTGGTGAGGCGACGCGATCCGGGGGCAGATATGGAGTAATGGAGATGGGAAGCGGCGGGTCCCGATAAGAGCGGGCAGCTGCCACTTGCCAGCGGCTGCTCGCATGGTCTCCCCAAGAGGCACCTCCCTCCAGCTGTCACCCAGGCTGCCGCTCACACGCCAGCTGCGCCATCCAGTTCCAGAATTTTGCTTCCAAACATTCCCAGCCTCTAGCAACCGCAGCCTCGGCGCGCCATCGACAAGACTCCATCTCGTCGCGCAACCCTCGAACCCCCCGACAGCCCATTCCTTCACCTACGACTGCAGACTTCCACACGCAGCGCCCGCCAAGATGCTCTGCGCAAGTACGTCGCCCTCTCCCCACCTCCCCAGCGCCAGCCCAGCTCTAACGCAACGCAGTCTCTGGGGAAGCTCCCCAGGAGCCCGTCATCTCTAAAAAGACCGGTACGTCACAATTGATCCAGCCCACTGCCTCCACGCACACGCCAACCTGACAACCCCCCTCCCGGCAGGCTTCCTCTACGAGAAGCGCCTCATCGAAAAGTACATCGAAGAGCACGGCACCGAGCCCTCGGGCGACGCCCTCACCCCCGACGACCTCCTCCCCCTCAAGACTGACCGCACCGTCCGCCCCCGCCCGCCCACCCTGACCTCCATCCCCGCGCTGCTCGCGACGTTCCAGAACGAGTGGGACTCTGTCGCGCTGGGGACGCGCGCCCTGATGGAGGAGCTCGCGCGGACGCGCGAGGAGCTGAGCACGGCGCTGTACCAGAACGACGCGGCCAAGAGGGTCGTGGCGAGGCTGACGCGCGAGAGGGACGAGGCGAGGGAGGCGCTGAGCAAGGTTGGGGTCTCGGGGGCCGTCAACGGGGACGCGATGGTTGTGGATTCCGCGCAGGGGCTCAATGAGGAGTTTGGGGCCAAGGTCGACGAGGTGCACACGACGTATGTGTCCCGTGTCGTGACGTGCGTGGGTGCTGGCACTTACTGACGCGACGCAGACTGTCCAAGGGCCGCAAGAAGAGGCCCGTTCCCGAAGGCTGGGTAACGGGCGAGGAGATCTCGTCATTCGAGACCGCCTCGTCCACCTCGCTGCCCTTCGCGCAGGTCTCGGCCCTCGCGGTGGAGGAGCAAGGCGCCTACGCCGCCGTTTCCTCGGCCCAGGGCGACGCCGCCATTTACGCCGTCGAGGAGGGCAAGGTCGAGCGCCAGCTGTCCGTCGGCGAGCCCGTGACCGACCAGCTCTGGGCCGGCACCAAGCTGGTCCTCGCGACGGCCAAGGGCTCCGTCAAGGTGCTCGACGGGGGCCAGGAGGTTGCTTCGGTGGCGGAGCATGCCGGGGCCGCCACGGGCCTGGCGCTGCATGCCGGCGGCGAGATATTAGCTTCCGTGGGCGCGGACAAGCAGGTTGTGTTTTACAATGTTGCTACGATGGCTGTGGTGGCCCGCTGCTACGCCGACTCTGGTATGCCCTGACAGCGCTCCCCTTTAGTCTTGCCGCCGTTTACTAACTACAACAGCCCTCACGACCTGCGCGTTCCACCCCGACGGCCACCTCTTCGCGGCCGGCACCACCTCGGGCGACATCAAGCTCTTCATGACCAAGACGCTCGAGGAGGCCGCGACCTTCTCGCTCGGCGCCCCCGTCGAGGCCCTGGTCTTCTCGGAGAACGGCTTCTGGTTCGCTGCCACGGCAAAGGGCCAGACGGCCGCGACCGTCTTCGACCTCCGCAAGGAGGGCGACGCCGCCAGGGCAAAGGTGCTCGACGCGGGCGGCGCGGTGCAGGCGCTGGCGTGGGACTACTCGGGGCAGTTCCTCGCCATGGCGGGGCCGGCGGGCGTGACGGTGCAGCAGTACGTCAAGGCGAGCAAGGCGTGGAGCGAGGTGCTGAGGACGGGGATCGCGGGGGCCGGTGCCGGTGTTCGGTGGGGCGGAAAGGGCAGGAAGCTTGTGCTTGCGAATGGGGAGGGCGTCGTCACTGTGCTGGGGGTGAAGGAGTAGTTGGTGAGGGAGGGAGGTGAGGTCGGGGAGTTGTAAATTAGGCTTCGTCTGGTGATCTGGCCGGGCATCGAGTTTGACTTTTTTTTTCTTCTTCCAATTTACATCATTGGGAATCACGAGCTGCTCTCGAGGCAAACACCTGCCCGGGCCATTGAACTCATGAAGCCGTCTGGGCGCCGTCATTGGCCAAGGCCGCGGCGGTTCCGATTGGGGGGGGGGGGGAGGGGGGGGGAATTGACCGGTGCCGAGATTAACGCGCGCTTACATAACACAGTCGTCTCGCCACAACGAACCGGGTCCGACAACGAGGAAGGTGCAAGGGAGCGCCCGAGCCGCCGGAAACAAATACACCAAAAGGCGCCAACCGACGACCAAACCTCTTTCCAATCTGGATCTCACGAACTCGGAGGGGGCATAGCGCTTGCTCCGATGCGGGTTTCGACTGCACCACTACGCTGCTCCATCTACGGCGGCGTAACGAGGCGGGACGCCGCGTGAATCCATTCTCCCCCGGGCAACGGAGCCGGTTTCCTGGCTGAGAGAGACGGCCCGAGCCTGATTGATCTGTTGCTCAGCACCCCTCGCCGCCTCGCCTCTGCGGTTCGGATCCGCTCCTCTACCACAGCCTCGACCTTTCCTACCCCTTCGGTGCAGCATATACGGACCTCGACTTGCCCGTGAGCCCACCCACGATCCACCTTCCCCCACGAACTGCACTGCCGACAGCCTCGTGCTCGCAACCCGCCGGCCACCGCCTTCCGGTGGCGGCAAGAACGAAAACCATGTCCGACGACCTCTACGAAGTCGTCCTCGAGCGGCCCCACGACGACGGCGTAATAGACCTCACGGCCGACAGCCCGCCTCCCCGCCCGCGGCCGACCCGCGCGCAGACCACGAACCGCACCTCGCCCCCCCGCCAAACCGACCGCCCAGCCCGGAGAAGCCGCGCCCCGCGACCCCCAGCGGAACCCACCCCCGACGCGGACCCCCACGCCGTCATCGACCTGACGGGCGATGACCCTCCTGCACCCGAGCCCCGGCGACCGAACTTGGGGGTGGGCGTCGAGCCCGAGGACCTCGACGACATCATCATACTCCGCAGCCTGCGGCACTCGCACGCCCGCCCCCGGCCCGACGCGCGACCGCGACCCCCCGACCGCCGGCGCCTCGCGCCCTCCTTCTTCCCCGCCCTGAGCTCGTACCTCCCGCCCCTCGACGTCAGGGCCCTATTCCCAGGTCTAGAGAGGGGTTATGACCCCCTGGTACACCTAAACTACCAGCGCCCTGCATTCGATCCGCCTCCCCCCCCACCGCCCGCGCCGCCGCCGGCCGGGCAGAAGCTGGTCGTCCCGCCGGCGAGGGAGGGGTTCACGCGGGACACGGGGGAGGACGTGGTTGTCGTGTGCCCCGCGTGCGGGGGAGAGCTGGAGTATGTCCCCGGCGGGGAGGGGAAGAAACGGAAGAGGGAGAAGGGGGAGCATCATTTCTGGGCGGTCAAGGCCTGTGGACATGTACGTTTCTGCCCCTTACTGTTGCTTGTTTTTCCTTTTGCCCCCCTGGGTCTGGCTTCGTTGGGGAGATCCCATCGCGGCGTTGAAGCGACTAGTAGAGAGGGAGCGGTTTGCTGACGCACGACAGGTCTACTGCCAGCAGTGCTTCGAAAACAGGCGGCCCACGGCCCGGAACCAGAGCAAGTTCCGCGCAATGGACGGCTCGGCCGTCGCGGCGCCGCAGTCCAAAATCCTCTGCGCCGTGGAGGACTGCGGGTCCGAGGTGACGAGCAAGACGGCGTGGGTCGGGATATTCCTGTGACCCCTTTCCTCTTTACCATTCCCTTCGCTCACACCGAGGAGTGCAGAGAGAGGATAGGGGTGAGGACCGGGCGAGGAGCGTTTGCTCTCCTTCTGGACCGAAGCGAGTCTTGGACTTGCGTGTTTACATTTTTTTTGGTTTTTTTTTTACAAGGTCATGCGGAGTAAGGGAGGCCAAGGAAGGCAAGCGGAAAGGGCGGCAGGGGGGGGGGGGGGGGGGGGGGAGAGTAGGTGCCTGGCGTAATTGGAGCCCGGAAGCCCGGAACATCTATTTCCTGCTTTTTATTCGTCATAGAGGGCGGGGAGGGGGGATATGGATATTGCATTGGGGTTACGGAGTAGGCGGCTAGCTTTGATGCATTCACACGTTTCATTCACCTGCTTTCCTGCGTCGTCTGTTCTCGTGTCCCGTGGTATACGTTGTGTCCTGCAACTCGGTGAGCTTGGGGGGCGTACGGCACGTCCTCCAAGAGCCCGGCCGCAGTGGCTCCCGCCGCCAGCAGCGTCTGGCGACTGTTCCCCGGCGTCCGGGTTACACGACATGCTGTGCGCTTGCGACGGAACTCCGCCGTCCTCGGCTCCGCCGGCTCTTCCCCGCGAGCCCCTTTTCCGCCGTTGGGGCCCGTGGATGACCTGCCTCGCGAGGTTCCTTGTCCCGCCATCCCCTGGTACCCTGCTCTGGATTGTCTTGGCCAACCATGACAGATTGTATATTAGCGAGGGTAAGTGACTGCAACGCGCAATGTGTGTAAACGCCCGATCCAACGCCCGGCTCGTGTATGCAAATAAGATAGAAAAAAACGTAAAGAAAAAAAAAAAAAAGGTCTATCAAGCTTCTCGGGAGCTCTCCCTTCACCTCGCCCCAACCCCCGTCACACCCGCAGAGACCAAGTCCATATACACCACTCACCCCATGGCGACAACCTCCCCGCAACCCGCACACACCAGCCCCCTCCCCGCCCCCTTGAAATCCCTCCCCCCGCACGCCTCACACCTCGCCGCCGCCCCCTCATCCGTAAGATACACCGTCGACCCCCCCTCCGACGAGTCCCCCACGCCCACCGCAACCCCGCCCGTCCCATCCACCCCGTCCCCGCCCCTCTCCTGGTTCTGGTTACCGGGCTTCACCATCCCCTTGAACTTGGATGCAAGATTCCACTTCGACCCCGCCTTATCCTTGTCCTCCCCATCCTCATCGATGGGGCGAAAGGTGAAGCTCGGAGCAGGCGGCCCATCCCTCGACGGGCCCCGAGACGGACCCCTAGAGGGCCCCTCCGGACTCCCATACCTCCCAGCCCCACCCAGCCTCCTCTCCGCCCGCCCCGGCGTCCGTCCCCGTCCGGCCGGCGACC
The DNA here is from genome assembly GCA_025503055.1 of Sordariomycetes sp. B11D1. NCBI lineage: Eukaryota > Fungi > Ascomycota > Sordariomycetes > Sordariomycetes sp. B11D1. Next base: position 108,954 of record JAMFQS010000042.1, on the reverse strand, counting down.
CCTCCCTCTCCCCCTCCTCAATCCCCTTCCTCCAGCTCAATATCCTCTCAGACCCGTTGCCCCCCACCGCCGACACCGACGTCCTCCTCGACCTCGGTAGGCTGCTCCCCGCGCTGCCCCTAGTCAGCACGCTCCCGCTCCTCCCCAGCCTTCCCCCCGCCAGCTTCTTGGAGAACGCGGACCCCGTCTCCCAACTATCCGTCCTCCTCTTCCTAAACGCGCAGTCCTGCCTGAAGACCTTGATCTCCCCGGTGCGGTCCGCCGTGACGATTATGTTCCCGTCATTGTGCGCCGCCCTCGCAATGTACGCGGGGCTCTCCTCCGGCCTCCTCACCGAGTGCCCGTTGCTCCCCTCGCCGTTCTCCGACAGCGCCGTCTGGCTCGCATTCGCCTCCTCCCTACTCAGCAACGTGACAGGCGGCGGATTGCAAAGGTCGTATATCGGGTCCCCGCTTCCGCCCAACAACCTCCTCGTCCCCACAGGCGCCATCAGCGCAGCGGTCAGCATGTCCTCGTGGGCGTCGAAGCTCTCGTACGGCCTCTTGTCCTTCTCCGCGTCCGCCGCGCCCGCGGGCCAGGGCCAGACGTACGCCTTCTTGTCCTCGCTCCCGCAGACAATGTGCCGCCCATCGTCGCTGAAGCGCGCGCGCATCTGAGTAATGTTGTTCTCGTGGCCCTTGAACTTTGCCACCAGACACTTATCGCGGAGGTTGTAGATTCGAAGCCGGGAGTCGGTGGACGTGACGAGCACGCGGACCTCGGCGTCGTCTTCGGACGAGGACCCGGGCGTCGGGACACGCATCGCGTGCAGGCCCGTGACTTTGCTCCCCTTTGCGTTCTTGCCCCTGGACGACCGCACGTGGATCTGCGCCTGGTACTTTAGCCCGTCCGTGCCGTAGAACAGGCACAGGCCGTGCAGCGTCCCCGCCATGCACGTCGCGCCGTCTGGACTGAACGCTACTGCAGTGACGACCTCGCTCAGCTGCGCCGAGTACGCGACGGTCTTGTCGGGTATACTCCACAGCCTCAGCGTGGAATCCACGCTCCCGGCTAGGAAAAACCTGTCGTCGCGGGGATGGAACGCAACGCTAGCCACGGGCTCCCTGTGCTGGAACGCACAGAGACACTCCTCGCGACTCATGTGCCACAGCCTAACCGTCCGATCCATGGCCGTCGACAGCAAAAAGTTATTCTTGCTCCACGTGAGGTCGAGGACCTCACCCGTGTGGCCCGCAAATTCCCGCACCGGGCCCCCCCTGAACACCGGCGCGCTGAGCCTCTCGTGACTGACCTCCCCTTCCTCCTCTTCGTGCGCCCTCCGGTCCTCATGCGTCGCCAGCACGGCAAAGACCCTCACGACCTTGTCCTTGCCCGCGGCGGCGAGGTACCTCCCGTCGCCGCTGAACGCCATGGCCCAGACCGCGCCGCCAGTCTCCCCCGCATCCCGGCTTGACGTGCTGGCCCCGTCGTCGATCGGCCTCGTCCCCGCGAGGCGCTGCGCGAGGAACACGCGGTCGAACTCGCACGTCTTCTTGTGGTGGCGCTTGAACTTGATGTAGCGCGGCGGCTCCTTGTGGTGCGGTATGTAGGCGTACCCGCCGATCCCGGGGACGGAGGTGAAGACGCTGGCGTTGGTACCGTCGGTGCGTTTCCCTCCCAGCCCGTCGTCGGAGGAGTCGTCTTCGTCGTCGTCCTTCTTCTTGCCGGTGCGCATCGTGAGGCGGCTCAGGAGAGAGGGGCCCTTTCTGTCATGCTGTCAGTACTGGCTCTCGTGTTCGTGTAATCCGGGGCCGACATACTTTGGCGGGTCCACGGAGGGTTGTCTGGGCGTCGACGCCGAGTCTTGACGGTATAATGTATCGTTGACGGGGCTCTCTGGGGCAACGGAGCCTCGGCCCCGCGGGGACCTTGAGGGGTCGGCGCTGGTCGTCTTGAGGAGGATATGCTACACCCCGTCAGCACTGGACGTCACTCCACCATCACCGCGGGGCCACGAACCTGAGAAAGAGGGTCGAGCGCGGGAGATGAAGAGGTAAGTGACGTAGTGGCAGACCGCGTGGGCGGTCTCAACTCCTTGGTATCCCGACTATGCTGACGGCTCTGCTTGGGCGCAAGCTTTCCATTCGCGGGAGCTACAAGCCATAAAACAACCCCCCCCCCGGTCAGCCAAGAATCCCAACAACAAGGTCTCCAAGAAATGTTCCGCAAGCCAAGAATGACGCGGCCCTCGGGCGCGGAGGCGGGCCCTGGTGGATTCGCCCCCGCCGAGACCCCGAGCCCCATCTTGGCAAACGGCGCGTGGGAAGACGTATGGGGACTAGCAAAAGGAACGCACCTTGCAGCTCAGAGTACGTCTTGGACTTCTTCAGCCCGGAGCTCCGCGACGTCTCCCTGCCCAGCTTCCGTCGCGACGGCGAGCTGCCGTCGGAGGGCGGGCGCGCGACGTCGGCCGCGCCATGTGGCATCGGAGACGCCGGAGAGTTCGAGGAGGGCATCTTCCCAGCTCCCCGGGGTGCTCCTCCCGTCGGTTCGTTTCCCGCCTCCAGGCTATCGGGCGAGACTTCCGGGTTCGATACGGCGCGGGTTCGTGTGCGGGCGCGCCGAGGCTTTTTCGCGTGGTGTTCGGGTCTGTCGACGAGTCCGAGGAAACCGAAGGGATGGATGGAGCTTCGGGGGTTGCTGGCGTCAAGCGGCGGGTTAATAATGATTTAGCGGGCCCCGAAATTGGGATTGGTTTTTGGCGCCTTCTGGGGGGCTGTCTGGCGCTAGGCCGCATCGGGGAAGTGCCGGGTGAGCCAAAGTCCGCCAAAGTCCGTGGCGCACTGGGAGTTCGGTCTGAGTCAGGAAAACGGCGAGTGTTGTGGTTCAAAGGACGATGTTTGAGGGAGAAGGAAAAAAAACGTAGATCATGGGATGGAAGACATTAGACGGCGTTCCCTGCGAGTCGTCATGCTCTCTCCATCTGTGCTGTCATCTGCCCGCGTTCCCGTGCAGGTACCTGGTGGATGTACCTCACTTGTACGTACACGGCATGGGTGGACCTTGCTTGGCTGACGAAGCCGTGCGTCCGGCAGTCTTCCACCAGGAACATTCTCCGCGTGGGGGGCTCTGTCCAGGAGACGGTGCCATACGGCGTTTCACCTCCGCCCTTCAGCCTTCTCTTCTCTACAGGCCCTTTCGGGGTTTTACACTACACAGGGGTGAGAGCACGATGCAACGAAGCAGCCGCCTGAGAGGTGCTCTGGCGTCTCCCAGCCGAGGCCCTCCTGGTCTCAGTTCTCAATACGAACAGTGGAACAATCAAGCTCGGACCCCGGGTTGCTCTGACGGTGCAAGCCCGAGTGAAGTCATGGCGCATCATTCGCTGGGCAACCCCCGGAGGGATTGGGCCGCCGGCTGGGCCTGGGCCTTACAGGGCTGTCGCCCCTGTGACGAAGCCGTGATGCGCAGGGTAGCCTGCCAAGCACTCCCCTGGCAGGAACCACGAAATCCGGAACAGGACAGTCGGGAAATGTCACCCGGTCCATTTCGCATACCACATCTTTGGCTTCCGCCAAACGCCGCCCCTCTCGCGCACTCGACGGAATCCCCGACCCCGAGATGAAGGAGCCCGACGCGGCCCACCGCAATATTCCAAAAGAAAAAGGAGAAAAAAAAACAAAAAAAAAAACGGGTTCTGTCCGAGGGCCCCGGTCTAGCTTCCTGGGAAGAGGAGCTTATCAAGTCGAGACTCTTGGCCGTGGCGCTTGGCTCCTTCACCCTTGGTGCAGCTGCATTGCGGAGAGTACAAGTCACTTGCATGGCGCTACTTGTAGCATCCCACGCGCCAAGTCCATGACATCAGCATTCGGTCGCCGCGTTAATCCGGATGCCTGCTTTCGTAAGCGGCCGTGACGAGCTGGCGCGGGAAAAGGCGGGAAAAACCCAGCGATTCATGCTTTGGCTAGGCTGCTGAACGCCTCAGGGCGAGCGAGCGCTGTCACACAGCTCGTGCAGACGCTGCCCCGCCATCAACGGCTCGCAACCCCGCCCCCACTACAAGCTCCCCCGACCTCGAACCACGAACCACACCACCAAGCATCCCCCAAACCAACACCCAGCCACCCATCACGACCGCCCACCATGAAGCTCCTCAAAAGCCCCCGCTCCGCCTCCCTAAGCGAACACGCCATCACTCTCGTCGCCGAGGAGCCCGACGACATGTGGAACGCCTACAACCTCATCCTCCCGGGCGACATCGTCCGCGCCGAAACCACCCGCTCCGTCTCGCACGTAACAGCCCTCGGCGCCACGACCACCAACCGCGTCTCCTGCGTCCTCGCCCTCGCCGCCGAGTCCACCTCCTGGGACCCCCCCGCCTCCAAGCTTCACGTAAAGGGCCGCATCGCCTCCGAGACGGACGTCGCGAGCATGGGCCAGTACCACACCCTCCACCTCGAGGTCGGGCGCGCCTTCACCGTCGACAGGCCCGACGGGTGGGACTCGGTCTCCACGACGATGCTCCGCGACGCGCTGCGGGCGGACCGCGACGGGGCGGTGGCGGCCGTGGTGATGCAGGAGGGGCTGGCCAACATCTGCCTCGTGACCGAGACGCGCACAGTCCTGCTGCAGCGCCTGGAGCGCAAGGTCCCCAGCAAGCGCGACAACCCGAAGCAGCTCTCCACCGCGACGCGCTCCTTCTTCGCCCTCGTCCTCTCGAACCTCACGCGCGAGCTCGACTTCTCGAACCCCCGCCCCCTCCTCCTCGCGAGCCCCGGCTTCATGGCACAAGACTTCAAGACCTACCTGGGCACCGAGGCCGTCCGCGGCGAGAAGCCCGACAAGACGTTACTGGCAATGTCCAACAACGCGACGATACTCCACTCCCCGACGGGCCACCTCCACAGCCTCAACGACATTCTGCGCAGCAAAGAAGTCTCGGCCACGATGCGCAACATGCGCTTCGCAAAGGAAGCCCGCTACATCGACCAGTTCTACGACATGCTCCGCCGCGAGGACGGCCGCGCCTGGTACGGCGCCGCCTCGGTCGAGCGCGTCGTTGCCGAGGGGGCCGTGGGTGTGGGCGGTGTCCTCCTCGTCAGCGACTCGCTCTTCCGGAGCGACGACACGGAGACACGCAAGAAGTACGTGGCGCTGGTGGAGCGCGTCTCCGGCGACGGAGGGGAGGCGCGGATCCTGTCCAGCGCGCATGAGAGCGGCGAGAGGCTTGAGATGCTGGGGGGTATCGCGGCGATACTCACGTACCCCGTCTACGAGCTCGAGGAGGAGGACGAGGAAGACGGAATGGTGGGGGAGACCGAGGTTGAGCGGCCGCTGGAGGGTAGTATAATATGAGGGGCCAGAGGTGCACACTTTCTCGGATGTTTTTCTATTCTTTTTGGGGGAACCGTAGCTTTGTGGTACCTCGTTGGTCTGCCGGGTTCGGTGCCGAGCGGTCTCGGAGATAGCTCGCCGACTGCGGAATACCCCTCGGTGACGTCACGGCTATTCCGGACGTGGACGTACACACGTACCGGCCGGGGTGGCGCCCGGCCTTGCTCGTGGCCCATGAAGTCTGATGTATGATTCCCGTCGACCTACGACATGGATCCCGATGCTTGGACTCGACACTAGAAGTAGTGCTTTCCAACGAATTCCGCCCGTCGAAACTATGCGGAACCGGTCTTTGGGCCGAAACAGAAGCGGTCTAGGCGCTTCCGTAAACGTAATGAATCGATCGCTTAGTCGACCTCCACCACCCCACACCTTTTGCCGTCAACATTACCTCCCACTTATAAGCTCCGTTCCTCGTCCGACACGACCGGCAGGACCCCCCGAACCATCTGAACTTCACATCTGCCCGTCCATCGAACGACTGAACCGAGCACCTCCAAAGTGGCACGCGTTACGAGATTGGCAAAGATGGCTCTCTCCCTCCAATCCACCATCAAGCTCAACAGCGGGCACGAGATGCCCCGCCTTGGCTACGGGGTCCGTCCCAACCCGCTCTCGTCCCTGCTGCTTTGGGTTGCGAGCTAACGTAACCACAGGTCTACCAGACGTGAGGGCACCCAGGCCAAGCCACGACGATCCAGCGACTGACACCACGCAGGCCCGCGGACAAGGCCGAGGAGGTCTGCACCGTGGCCCTGAACAACGGCTACCGCCACGTCCGTCCCACCTCCTCCCCCCCAAGACCCCTCCTCCCCGCACACAATGTTCACCAACCGAGACAAAACAGATCGACTCCGCGGCTGTCTACAAGAACGAGGCCCCCTGCGCCGCCGCAATCAAGTCCTCCACCGTGCCCCGCCCCTCCATCTTCTTCACCTCCAAGATCCCCGCCCGCAAGCTCGGCTACGAGAACACAAAGGCCCAGGTCGCCACCACCCTCTCCGAGACGGGCCTCTCCTACATCGACCTGATGCTCATCCACGCGCCCTACGGCGGTCCCGAGGCCCGCAAGGGCGCCTGGAGGGCCCTCGTCGAGGCGGTGGAGGAGGGCAAGGTCAAGTCCATCGGCGTCAGCAACTACGGCGTGCACCACCTCGACGAGCTCGAGGGCCACATCCGCGAGCTCGAGGCCGAGAGGGGCCCCGGCGGCGGCGGCACCCTGAGCGTCGGCCAGTGGGAGATCCACCCTTACCTCCCCCGCGACGACATCGTCGAGTGGTGCAAGAAGAGGAACGTCGCCGTCGAGGCCTACAGCCCCATCGTCCGCGGCGAGAGGTGGGGCGAGAAGCCCGTCGTCGAGGCGGCCAGGAAGCACGGCGTCACCGAGGCGCAGGTGCTGCTGAGGTGGAGCCTGCAGAAGGGGTACGTCCCGCTGCCCAAGAGCGTGACGCACGAGCGCATCCTCAAGAACACGGAGCTGTACGGCTTCGAGCTGAGCGAGGAGGAGGTCAAGGCCATCACGACGTCCGAGTACACGCCCGTCTGCTGGGACCCTACCGTCGCCAAGCTGGAGGAGTAAGCTGTGGGGATATGGATTTCCCGGGCATGCATGCTAGACTAGAGAATGATGGGCTCGTATAATACTGAAGAGTTCATGTCCGTCGATGCTTGTCTGGTGACCACAGGCCGGATCCGTGATCTTTACCTTTTACCCTTCTTCGCCCGCTGACATCGGGAGAGGAACACAAGAATCACCGCAGCAGGGACATTTGGCATGAAGCAATGGAGACAGCTGGCTGGGCAGAGCCGGACCAGACCCACGGTCTCCGGCTCCTCAACCCCGCCACATCAATTCCCCCCCCCCCCCCCCTTCCCTTCTCCCTCTTAAACGCTAATAGTCCTAAACACACTAAACTGCTCCCCCGTCGCCACCAAGCTCCCCAGAATCTGCGGGTGCCAGTGCACCTCCCTAACCTCGTTATGGTAGTGCACAAACAGCAACTGCGGCGGGATATCCCCCACGCCGCCCGTGTCCTTGCTCTCCTCGTCGTCCAGCTCGACCGCCAGGTCCCACAGCGTAACGGTGTTATCCCCCGCCGCGACCGCCATGATGGAGTCCTCGGTGGGGTGCCACTCGATGCTCGTGATCTGCTCCTTGTGATAGTCGAAGCTGGCCAGCGGCGTCGGCTTGCTGCCGCCCTTCCACTGCCTCAGGTCCCAGACGGCCCAGCCGCCGTCGTCAGCGCCCGACGCGAGGAGGTGGCTCGTGGCGCGCGACCACGAGATGACGTTGACGTCCGTCGCGGAGGCCTGCACGGTAATCGCCGGCTTGCGGCTCTTGCTGCGAACATCCCACACACGCACCGTGCCGTCGCTCGAGGACGACGCAAAGACGGAGTTCTCGGAAGGCGACCACTGGATGTCCTCCACGCTGTTGTTGTGCCCCTTGAACGCCTTGGTGTCCGTCGCGAACGTGCCGTCCGTGGCGCTCGTGAGGTAGATCAGGCCGTCGTTGTCTCCCGTAAGTAGCCGCGGCTCGGCGCTGTGCGACCAGTCGACCGCGTACCCCTCGTTCCGGTGCGCGCGGACGGTATACTTCGGCTGGTTCTGCAGCGGCGAGACGACGGTGCCGGGGTTATCAAACGACGCGAGGTGCGGCGTCACGTCATGGATGTACACGTCCGACGACTCCGTCATGGCGGCGCTAAGCGTCGTCCGCATGCCCCCCGTGTTCTCCTTCGGCTGCCAGACCCTCACGCGATTCGTCGTCGAGTTGAGTGGGATACTCTTACTCTCTAGGATCGGGTCCGCATCCTCGTCGTCCTCGTCCTCGTCGTCGTCCGAGTCGCCGTCCCGCTCCATCCTCCCCAGACCGCTCATCTTCATCACCATGAGCTGGTTCTCCCTCGAGCGGGAGCTCTCGGCCTGGGTGCCCGCGACGGTGTACATGGTCGCAGGGTAGACGTTACGCTTGTCGCCGAGGTGGTCGGGAACAATGTCGAAGGAGAGGCACGGCCAGGGCGTGCTGAGGCTGTGGAGCATCTCGTACGTGCTCGGGTCCGGGGAGAGGATCTGGCCCGGCTCGAGCTTGTGGCGACCGACTATGAAGGTTCCCTGGTCGACGTTCATGGCCTCTGCGGCGAGCAGTTAGCGTGCAGCCATGCACTGCGAGGCGTCCTCGCGCATGGGTGGGTTGCGGGTGGACTTGGGCTTACCCTTCTCCTCCGCCTCCCGCTCGGCGTCGGGCCGCCCGTCAACGCCCGCCTCTATGATCTCGTCCTCGCTCTCGAACTCGTCCTCGAACTCGTCGGCGAACTCGCCCATGTCCTTGTCCTCCATGTCAACGTCCATCTGCTCCGGCCGGTCGCCGCCCTTGAGGGCAGCGTCCTCCGTCCCGTCGCCAGCTCGCTTCGACATTATGTGTGCTTTGTTCGCGATTGCGGAATTCGGGGCCTTGTATCGTGGCAGTGCGATGTCGGTGGAGGAAGAGCTGGTGTTGGGACCCTGGGTTCTCGGTCGATCGGGTTTGAAAGTCGAGTGTCCGGCGGGGGACTTTTTTTTTTTTCGCTTCAGTCTCGAGCCATGGTGGGGGGAGCGGAAAAAAAATTGGTACCCCTCCGTTGAGTGTGGGGCGACCCGAGGTGGGGTTATGGAATTATGGAATTGACAAGAGGAAACACGGGATTCCACTGGTTGATAAACCGCTCGGGCCACCCGAGATAATACCAACACAATTGGACGCATGGTCTAGTGGTTAGGACTCCGGATTTTGACTGATCGAAAGATCTTCCGGCAGCCCCGGTTCAATTCCGGGTGCGTCCTTTTTGCCCGTTTGACGCACAACTTGCGCATTTGTACTCTATGGCGGCAAATTGTAGTGGGACGTGTAGGTGGAGAGTGAAAAGGGGTCCTTTCTGGATGGGATGTGAGAGTTTTTTTTTTTTTTTTTTTTTTTTTTTTCCCTGCCAAATCACTGGCGTCTTTCTGGTGGATCTGGACCCTTCGGCCAGCGTACTCGCATCTGTTGGCTTGTTGGCTGTCAACTTCGGGGAACGTTCATCCGCTAATCTTGAGTCTAATGACAAACGTCGCAGCCATTGGACATGAGATTGCGCGAACTAAACCCTGGATGGCAATTATCATCATGGTCCACCGAGATAGCCTTTTTCTCTAAGCCGTTGGTTACGTGCCGTACAATTAATATCTTACTCCTTCTGCCCTTTAGGGAATCCTTGCTCCTACACCGTTGTTTGACTCAACCCTCATCGGACGCAGCCTGGTATTTTGACGAAAGATAGTTCTGGATGGTTATGCCCGGGGAAAATCCGACCGATACGTGCTCTTTCTAGTTAGGAACCTGTACCTCGAGCTGTCCGATTCCATGGGACGTGAGACGTCAGGAAACCGTTGGGCTGCGCTGTAGATAATTATGTTATCCGCGAGGCATCTTGGCCACATAACGAAATTCTCTCTGCTATGGATTCGAATCTGGTGCGGGGAGGGCAAGCGAAGTATATTCTTCGTTTGTGCAGCTGGATATGAGCAACCCTACTGAATGGCTCCCTAAGGGGTGAGCTAATAGTTCGATGGGATCTCGGAACTCATATTGTCCTTGTATTAACGTCCAAGAGACAATAGGAACAAGCCTGTGGCTGGACGCGAGGGCTTATATGAGACGGGGTTTACTCCGAGCACTGCTTACGGGAAGGCAGTAACGCTGGCAATGTGCTACGACACGACCATCTAAACGCACTGACAGACCGAAGCAAGACTAGACATTGGAAAATTATAGACTTGACAGTTTCATCCAAACGTATTCTTGACCAAGGGGCTTTTGTGAAACGCAGAAGCCGAGCTGTCACCAGGACGCCACGAGCTTCAAATTGACACACGGTATTGTCACTCATCTTGAGCATACCAACGCAAGACCACAAAAGGGCCAAATCACGGAAGATAACACACTGAATCCGTATATGTAACCTTAGCTCCTAAAATCTGCGTCCCTGTGAATAGTCAAACAAACCCCCTTGCGCCCCTAATCAGACAGACCTCGCGACCTCCTCGCGGCATTCCCAGCGCCACGCCCAATTACCTCCTAGCTCTCATGCCTCCTTCAACCATGCCCGCCCTCGCTCGTAAAAGCCGAAACAGCCTCCAACCCGCCTCCAGAACGCCACGGCGCCTACACACAACACCCCGCCCTCGCCCCTCAGAACCCGCACGCACTACAACAGTGGCTCCCATGACAAGAGCCTAGCGCCCCCAATCGGCGCCCCATCATCGGGGGTCATTCCGTCCCCGGAACCCGCGGCCCGCACTCCGCCCCTTAAAATGGCGTCGGCGCATCACCCTGGCCGACGCAGATGACGGTGCCCGGAACCAGGCTGTTGCAGTTGGTCCACCCCCACGTCTTGCCCTTGTTCAGCCTCTCAAGCTCCTGCCAGCTGAACAGGCCGTTATTCTTCGCGATGCTCGTGCAGGTGTCGCGCTCCCTCACGACGTGCGTGGGGCATGGGCCCATACCAGACGGGCTCCCCCCTCCGCCGCCGCCGCCATGCTTGGGCAGCCTGCCCTCCGTGCAGCAGAGGGTATCCCCCTTGTACAGCGCCGTGACGCAAAAGTCATGATCCCCGCTATTGAGCTCAATCAGCTCGCCAACCGAGACGCCGCACTCCCTCGCCAGCTTCTGGCAGTTATCCCCGTGATCGACTTCAACAGTCTTGCACGTGCCGTCGGGGTTCCCCGGCAAGCCGGGGAAATTTCCGGGGGTGCAGCACACGCGCTGGCCAATGTCGAGGCTGGTGCAGAGCGACTCGCGGTGGCTGTTGTACGCGACGAGCTCGTCGGTCGTGATGCCGCAGCGGGTAGCGAGCTGGGCGCAGCCGTTGCCCGTCTCCACCGGGAGGGTCAGGCAGTTCGCGTTGCGCGAGAGGCTCGCAGCGACGGCTCCGTGGGCGACGGCGAGAGCGAGGGCGAGGCTGCTGGACCGCATAGTTGTGGTGGTTATCTGGCGAATGCTCCTTGGGTGGTGGCTCGGCGTGGGATAGAAAAGAAAGGTGCCTAGATGGTGAAGCGGGGCGAGAGGTCAAGAGAGTGTATAGAGTTGAGTGAGAGAGACTGCCTGGCCCGGTGTGACTTGTCGACTGGCGCAGCTTCACCCCGAGGAAGGAGCTACCAATTTATACCCACGATCCCCTGACTTCAACTGTCAACCCGAGTCGCTCCTTCCGCCCCGCGTCCAGTCCGAGACGGCAGGTGGAGCCACAGCAATGGAGTGTCTCAGTCTCTGAATCACGACCCGGCGCGTGACTGGCAGGAGCGCCTCGCCAAGGCGCCGAAGATGCAGCCATTTGCCCGAATAACTCCTTGGAGCACTCTCATTTAGATATTTACGAGGGCTGGTGAGTGGTTTAGTCGCCAAGCAGGTCTCACCTCCTGGTTTGAACGTGAGCACCCGGCAGGCGGGGGTCCGGGATAAAGGAGATGAGACGAGGGTAGCTAGTAGAGAGGTCGTTCCTGATTTCCTCGGCAAAGTTCAGCCCACAATTCCCTCCGTCGCGGCCCGAAGCGAGTGCGCTAATCCTCCATAGGCTGTTGTTTGCCTCGACCAATGCTTGGCATAGCGGAATATAGTATACCCCAACACAGAATCAGACAGGTCGACCTGAGGATGAGTCTTTACACGAAGCCTACGGATCCGTGTAGTTTGATCTAACGTGCTGATATCAACCTGCGCGGTTTCTTCGCAACCTTGTTGCTTTGTCTTGCTGGTTACTTAGCATGCCAAGCGAGGTTTGAAGACATCCGGCACATGGCTTCCGACCCACGCAGGATTTGATGGAAAGTATTGCCGGGGTCAAGACCCTTCTCGGCCTGGAAGAAAGACCTGTTTACGCCTACGGCGTATTTGTGGTGATTAGAGAAACGCGCGGGAGTCTCGACAAAGCCATCGGAAAGCGTAACCCCATCCATGCTGCGCGGGGGATAGCACCGTGGAGCAAGTCGCACCGACGTTATGGCGAGGATAGAGGAGCTAGCACCGTCGCGCGCCGTCTTGGCAAACCCCCCCTGTCCCAGGCGCCTTGCACGTAATGTCAAGATGTCGCTGGCATATGGTCCTCGCCGACAGTCTCGTATATGAGATTTCATGCAAGGGCCTAGTTTCAACACCGCCGAAACGGCTGGGCGCCGAAAAAGCACGTTCCTCCCCCTGCAGGGAATTCTTGATAGCCAAGATCTTGGCGCATCGTAAAGGCAGCGTCCTGTAAGAGAACGGCAACTTTGATCCCGAATGCCCGAAACGTAAAAGGACAGATGGCGATGACCTCTGCTGCCAGTACCTCAGGCACCGACGACATCCAAGGTAACGAGTGCGGATAAAGTGTATATCGGAAATATCCACATGCAAAGGAACTGGTCGTACACGGGGTACAGCGGGAGCGTGCGTTTTTTATCGCCTCTTATGGATGGATGACACTCCTTGTGGTTCCAATGCCTCCAAAGATATCCAGTTTTTGCCCGTTTGTGTTGGTACATTCAGTTCGTTGCCCCAGAGGAACGGGCGCTGTGCGGAATGGAGTCCTGCGCGCTCACTTTAGTTGTCCGTCACAAAGTGGGGCGTCTATATCCATGGACGAAGAGCGTTTACATAGCAGATTGCGAGCCTCATCTGTACTCCCTGATATAGGTCAAGCTCAGACGTCGCGGCTGCCCTACGTTGACAGGCGCTATTATACGCTTGTGTTCCTGTTATGTAGGATTCGGGCTAATGCATTTCCGTCTGACATTATCAACTTGGGCATCGCGCATACTTTCGCAAACCCTCATGCCGTGCTAAATTCACGCAGTATCATCTCACGGCATCGATCAGCAGAGGCGAGGTCCGACGTCCCAAGACAATGGCCGACGAAAGCACCAATCCAGCCGGAAGTGGTACAGGCTACCCCTACAGCCCGCTCTCTGATGGCTCATCCATTCGGCTGCTCCGCCGCCTCGGTAGGGAAGAACTCGGCGCAATGCGCTTCTCCCTAGAACCACACAGTTTAGACGAGCCAGGTCTCAGGTACCACTGCCTCTCCTACACATGGGGCAATCCTTTCGCCCATGGCCGACGCTTCGAGGAGTTGTACCACGCAATGAACCCACTGTATACCCCGCACGAGGGAGAGACAATCGTCGTTGATGAGTTCGAGATGAAGGTCTCGAAGAACCTCTACGAAGCGTTGGCGACGTTACCCGGCAATGCGTACATGGAGTACGTCAACAGACCGACGACAGAGCAAGGAGGCACAGTGATGCACGGGGCAGCGAAGAGGGGCAGGTGCAGTTACCTCGGCCATTACGCTGCTCGAGGGGCAGACCCCAATGTTGCGGATGAGAATGGGCAGACGCCACTCCATTGCGCGGCACAAGGTGGGTTCACCGACTGCGTCGAGGCGCTCTGCAACGCGGGGGCACTGAGGGCAACGAAGGATAAGAGCGGGGAGACTCCAGAGGACCTTGCCATTGCTGCCGGCCACCACGAGGTTGTGCAGCTGCTACAGGGGTGGCAGTCCCGTCCCGATCCCGAGATACCGTCGATACCAAGAGAGAAAGACGGGCCCGAGGAACTCATATGGATCGACGCCATCTGCATCAACCAGTCCGACATGGACGAGAAAGGCACGCAGGTCAGCATGATGGACCTCATCTACTCGAATGCATCATACGTAGTCGCCTGGCTAGGCTCGGAAGACAGGTACACGGTCCCCGGCCTACGGGCGTTGGACACGCTCTCCCGCCACGCCGCCAGGTTTCGGGAGAGCCAGATCGAGCCCTTCTCCGGCACGGATGAGAACCACTACAAAGACGCAGACATACCGCTCATCACCAAGAACGAGTGGGACGGCCTCGCGAGCATCTACCAGCGCCAATGGTCCCGCCGCTCCTGGATAGTCCAAGAAGCTATACTCCCCGACATCCTGATAGCATACTGCGGCCCCCACATACTCTCCATCCACGAGCTGGGAGTCGTGGCGGAGAGCATTCGCATTGCAGAAGCCCGGAGCGGAACCTCACGCTCACGGTCTTACGCGCCGCTGAACGACATTGCAGTATCTGTTGAGTGGAACATGGCCGAGGTATTCAAGTGGCGGGAGAACATGTACTGGACGCACCGCGGTGAGACCGAGGAGGTGAGGCGGAGGTACCGAGAGGGATTCACGCTTAGCCGACTCGTGGGGGACTTTCGGACCTTCCTGGCGTCGGATGCTCGGGATAAGATCTTCTCACTTGGAGGGATACTGAACGTCTTCGGGGGGAAGAGGTTGAGCGCGGACTACCGGCGGCCAGTGGCGAGTGTCTACGTGGAGGCGACGAGGCGGATCATCCTCGAGGAAGGGAACCTCCAGGTCCTCGCCTCCTGTGCCCACGGGGCTGTGAACCCCAGGGACCTGCCGAGTTGGGTACCCGACTTTGCGGTACCGGGCGCCGTTGCGGTCCCCGCTTTCGAAGCAGACGGAAGCCTCACGTTCGCGGGACTGGGGGAACAGGTCACGGACAGTCCGATCCTGGAAATCAAGGGGCTCAATGTGGGAACAATCGACAATGTAGGAGGTCGAGTTAGCACGGCGCCCGGGGGCAAGATGATGTTCGACTCCTCCTGGCTCAAGCTCGTCCTCTCACTCCGTGGTGTACATGACCCAAGCGAGGAGAAGCCGGTCTTGACAGAGATATTATGGAGGACCCTGTGTATGAATACTACTGCCGGCGGATTTTTCAACTCCGACAGGTTCCAAAAGGAAGCTCCGGACGGGATGGGCCCGCAGTTCCTCATCTTCATGGCGCTCATGATACTCGCGGGCGCAGACCGGAAGATGCTGGAGAGCGTGGGCCTCGAGGCGGATCAGCAGCGTGAGGAGCATACCATCATTCACGACCCGGATTACGGCCCTTGGGAAGGAGACTTGGCAAGAACACTAAGGCACATCGACGAGCTGTTTGAGAACGACGACTGTCAGAGATGACGGCAGCCCCCTCGACTTTTCAGTGCCGTCCAGAGTCTTAGACGGGACGGACCGGATAGTAGGAAGGGGCGTCGTGAACGCCCACTCGCCCGTCTACCAAAAGTGCCGAGACTTCGGCGCCGCGTACCTCGCAGCCTACGGCGGACGGCAGCTCGTGACGGTTGACGGCAGGCTCCTCGGCCTGGCACCGGTTTCAGCGGCGACTGGGGACGAGGTGTGGGTGTTCCCCGGGCTGAACTCGCCAGCGGTTCTGCGAAGGATTGATGATGCTCCGGAGGATGTTTCGGAGAGGTTGGCTCGCGTGACTCTTGGAGAGGACACACGGCAGTATTCTTTCATGGGTATTGCGTATATCCATGGCATTATGAATGGTGAAGCCGTTCAAGGCAGAGAAGCGGAGTTGCGATGCGTTAGCCTTGTTTAGTCGCGGTATACGCTATTCAAGAAGCAGAAACGCTTCTAAGTTGTGTACTCATATTATGGGTGGTTCTCGTCCTGGGAGTGAGTATGTGAGTTGGAAAGCCTGGGCCCTGTGCTACCTCCTACTATCAGCTAGCACAACCCGTAGGCGGTAGAACATTGACAGCGTCCAAGACTCAAACCAGGCCTGCTCGCTCACGCTAATCCGACCGACTAACCGGAAGCTTCGTCTTTCCGCCTCGCCTAATGAGGCAGCTTTCTAGTCAAGTCAAGCACATTGTCATACTTGTAGATACGCGTAGTCAGGCCGGTCCTCGAAACCCAGACCTCGTGTATAGCTGATGCAGACGGGAGCTAATTCGTGACATCCTCGCAAAGTGTTTTACCCGATACCCATCTTCACGTCCTTGATAATCTCGCCCCTCTCATCGTCTGTCCCAGCCTCGAGACCTTGCCATGGTAAGTAGGCGCGGTAGAAGTAGAGGAACATGTAGCCAGGGAACTTTAGGACAAGACCCCAAGACTGTTATCGCCATTTCATGTACCCACCCCTAATGGGCCTACACTGTACTATATAAATACTAGTGGTTATTGATGCTCGCGTAGCGGCTAATACTGCCAAACCTCCTGTCTTCAATCTCCCAGTTCACATAAGCGAGGCTATACTATTTTACCGAATCAAAGTCGGTCCGTGAACAGAGTATCCCCTTGGTGGCAAACTCCCAAAACCATGTTATCCGGTTTGACATCGCGATGTAGATGGTTCTTGGTGTGGCAGTATTTGAATCGGGAGATGGCCCGGTCGGCGATGAAAAGGGCCATCGAGAGCGAGACCTCGCGGCCACAGTAGTTGAAGCAGTTGAACAGGTCCATGAGCGGTGGACCGAGGAGTTCGTGGACGAGTACATGGTGTTCGCACTCCCGTCCGTACATAGCACCTGTGGACCACTCAACCCTCTAGAGCCCTGTGCGTCTCTGCCTACCCTTCTAGGTCCCTTGTGTTGTCCCTGACATGCATAAGCCTAGGGGAAACTTCCATTCCCGACCGTACTGTCAGTCCATAAATGGTGAGTACAGGTGTACAATTTTCAGCACGGGATGAGAACCACGCCTGAATGCACGAAACCGCAGCCTCCTTCGCCGGGTTTGCGGTCGACGCGGTATACACAGTTGATAAAGATATCCTGGAAGGTGCAAATACCCTAATCCGGCTACAATCAGGATACATACACCTTCAGCTTGATCTACCACGGTGGATTTTTCGGGATATACGCCCATCATATGGCTGCTCCTAGTATCACTAGTGGTCTACCGAAGTACCAGATGGTGCATCTGAGGGCACTCAAGATGACGGACATTTACGAGGAGTTTGTGCTGGGCGCAACTGCGGTTTAGGAACGCAAGGGACCTTGTCCGACTGTAAAGATATGAGTTCAATCTCGAGGCAAACGCCCAGGCATCTGTGCCTCTGAAAATGGAAGATGGTGACCTCACTGAGATATATGAAGACGGTGGCCCCTCTCAAGAGACCGACTAATTACCTTTGTGGAATGCCGATGATGAAAGTCACAGGCAGATTACTAGATACCACAAGTTGTGTCAGTGCGCAGATCTTGACTGTACGAAATGGCATGTAAAGGCACAACTACGGCTCTGTGGCGACAGGCGTAGACCATTGCCGTATGAATTCCTACATGCCCAGGATTGTAGGAGGGAAGCCATTTACTGCCTAGCAGACATGTCCATATATGCCACAGAGCGTTACGTAGCGTTGATGATTAACGATGTGTAACACTAGCTGACTTGCGACGGCCGATAAAGACAATGTGGCCTTCCAAAGTCGGAGCTATATAGCAAATCATACGAACAGGCGTTGAGACGCCACATAGTCTGCCTCATCGTGCCGAGTTACACCTAGTCCCGACTCGACGTTGACGTCAGAACCAGGGTTTTTGGCTTCCCAAAACTCGGGGTACTGCGGGCGAGGACTGTGGGAATGGCGCTTAACCAAAGCATATGTGTACACCTCGTTGATCTTCTTGTCAGTTATCGCTTCAAGGGTTAGATTCCGAGCCCGACGGTCACAATAAGCTTAGACTGGATGTCTATTCAGCCAATGACAGGAGTGAGAGGGTTCCGGTAGTGTTGTTAGTAGGGAGGTGGAACTTTAATCATCGTGATCAACAACTTGATTGCCCCCAGGCTTAGTTGTCAGTCAAAGCACTTGTCGAAGCCACGGTGAAGCGCCTGGCACTGTAGTCATGGCTGGTCCACCCCGTTATCGAGACCAGGAGGCTTGCATTCCTTCCAGCGGGGAGCTCGACCGACACTGCGCGGAGTCGCCGCTCGGAACTTCACGATGGATCCAGAGATGATACACACACCAGGGTGTGGTTGCGGAAGTGGATTTCACCGGAGAAACTAAACTTCATGCAACCCAGATATTACGCAATCGTATATAATTGGAGGCTGGGTGGTGATGCTACCCGGCTACTACGTGGCGGAAGCAAATACGACCCCAAGCGGTTGGTGACGTAAAAAAACGGTGTGCCTCACACCAATGTAACCCCCCGACTTCCAGAAACGCACCGGGATGCTTATTATTGGAGCTAAATCCGTTCTGGGCCGCACCCGCACCGCCGCCAATCCTCCGGATGCAGGGCGGGACACACAGCGTTGCACGCGCCCCCGCTCCCCCCTCCCCCCGTCACCATGCATACGCCCTGCAGGGCCCCGCCGAGGCGAAACGGCCCGGCCGCTTCCGCTTTAGGAAGCTAGTTTGTTTTTGCTTGCTCTGCGGCCCCGTCCACGTCACCTGCATGTGAACCAGACTGCCGGGACCAACGGTCTCTGTCGGCCAAAGGAGCTTACTTTTGCCCGAGGTAGAATGGCGCCTCGTGAGAACGTGCTTGCCGATCATCGGAGGTCGCGGACACGAGGTTTCAAGGGCGGGGGTATGATACTTCCAGACCAACGATTGATTGGATCTCCACTTCCTTCTTCGCGAGGGGTCTGTCACGAGCCGAGCTGCGGGCGGGGGTTGTCGTCCGAAGGATCGAGACCGCACAACTCCAGTCTTTGCGTCACTCGTGCGTTTACCGAGATCCCAGATGACGGCTATGACTAAGAGTAGACTAAGCGCTTATTGTATCCGTGGTGCGCAAGGTCAAGTCCAGGGATTCCACGGTTCGGCTCTAATAGCCGCCTGAGACTCGCAAGGGAAGCATCTCACGTTGGCCTCGGCCTCGGCCCCTGCGACGCATGTGCGTTCCATACGAACTGATGCGAAGAACCCCCTCAAATGCCGTCTGGGGTTTCAACACCCCTGGCCAGTGTACCCGGGCCGCCGTTACACGGCGTCGTCTCAATACGAGGTTCACATGTCGCGTATCGTGCTCATCGGTCACGTCGTGTCCGGGAACTTCCCCGATCCCACCAAAGATGGCTGGGGAGTGCGCGGATATAGCTCGGGATCATACGTTCGCTAGCCCTCGCCGAGGTATGACTCGGGTGTCCGGAACAGTAGTGTAAATGTAACCACGGCTCTATGTAACGGGATCGAGGCCCACTAGAGAGGCCCCTTAAAGACCACAGATCTAATTCACACGGGCAGCATTAGGAGAAACATTGCACAAGGAGAAGCAAGCACGAAATTCTGCACCAGGCAAGAGGTGTAATTCAAACAAAGACGCAAGCTAATAACTCCTGCAGTGGGGAGGAAACAGCGAACGGGTGCCTCCACATAGAACTCCTGGTATAATCAACTCAAAAAAGCAGACCCAGACCCATCGTCTTGAACGATAGTAACGGAAAAACATGAAGCAAGACGATAAACTCAGAAAGCAGATGCAAAAGAGCAGGACAGGACTCCAGTGTAGCCAGGAACTGGACACTCTAAGCAGAAGCAGAATGAAAGAAAAGACCTGTGCAGCCCAAACGGGTACACCAAACAGGAGCAGAAAGAAAAAACAGCGAAACACAAATGCAACCAACAACACCCACACAGAACGCGCCCATCGCTCTCCGATGCTCCCCACTCAGCTATCAAAGATGGCGCCATACGCCGGGATCCCCCTCGTCTCCAGCCCGTAAACAATCTTCTTCGTAATCTTCTCATTCGAGATCACAACCACCGCCTCGGCCCCAAACTCCACGGCGAGGTTATACGACAGCCTCACCATATCCGGCCTCCCCAGCTTCGTCGTGTCCCAGATGACCGCGTCGGGCACCTTGTCCCTAATCGCGCCAATGACGCCGGGCCCAAACGTCTTCTCCGGGTCGCGCGTGCTCCAGAGGACCTGCGTGGGGCAGCTGGGGTCCTGGATGTGGCCCAGGCAAGGGCCGATGCCGCTTCCCGTGGCGACGACGACGACGCGGCGGAAGAGGGTCGCGATGCGCATGACGCCGCAGGTGGGGACGCCGCGCACCCAGAGGCTGCGGGGGGGGTTGTTGATGCACCACCTGGTCCAGTCGCCAGCGTTGGAGACCATGAGGGAGTACCCGGCGGGATACCTCTCCGGGTCCTCGGGCGGGCCGTGGGGCTTCGGGGCGGGGATCGTCGCAAAGGAGTGCCACTCGATCAGCGGGCGGAACGACAGCCTCGCAAAGGATCCGTTGACAGGGACGGTGTAGCCAAAGTGGAGACGGATCGCGTGGTTGGACAGGACCTCGGACACGACGGGCACGCGCTTCAGGAAGAACCAAGACATGGCGACGCTCAACGTCGCAACGGACAGCAGCCAGAACGCAGGAGTGGGGAGGAGCTCCATGCCGTACGAAGTCCCCCTCAGAGCCGCATTGTCCCCGATTCCAACCAGCGTCTGCGCCCAGAAGAGAGCCAGCATGCTCCACCCCACGAAGCGGTGGAACCTCTCAAAGAAGTTGTGCCTCGCCTTCCGGAAGGCGGGGTACGCGAAGGTCATCATGGCGAGGAACATGACGACCAGCGTCCAGGAGAGGACCTGGTACGCGATAGAGCGGGGCGGGTAGTTGGCGCAGGTCCCCAGCGAGAGACACGCCGCGTCGGTCGCGTTGGCGGCGATGAGCCACAGGGCCGCGCAGCTCGCCGCGCTGGAGTGCACGCCGCCGAGGTGGTAGATCTTGGCGGCAGACGCGCGGATCCAGAGGGGCCAGGACTTGGGGACGGAGCAGGTGACGGTGTAGACGGCGTTTATGACAAAGTCCTGGCGGATGAGGACGGCGAGCGCGAGGTTGATGGCCACCATGGTGCCGAGCCACTCGCGGTCCGGCCCGTTGATGTACACGCCAACAGCGGCGGCGATGTTGCCGATCCAGACGAGCGAGAAGAGGAAGCGGTAGGGGATGAAGATGCGGTAGATGAGGCCCCTGAAGGGCTGCGGGAGATCCTTCCCGGGGACGGGCTCCTCGTAGGCAGCCATGTCCTTCTTCATGTTGATGCTCGAGCTGGAGGACGAGGTGGAGGCCTTGGGGCTGTGGGCGCCCGGCTTCTCGAGGTCGAGGTCCTTTTCCAGGATGGGGTCCTCGTACACGGCTATGTGCCTCCCGAGAGCAATGGTCGACGCAGAGGTCGAGGTAGAGGCCATGGGGCGGTGGGCGGACTTGGGGTCGACGTAGGTGTCGACGGTCGAGGCGGACGCCATGCGATAGTGGGCGGCCCTGGGGATGGTGGGCGGCATGTCGGTGGCGGTGGTGGAAGTGGAGGCCGTCTGGCGGTGGTACCCCTTGTTGGAGGACGGCTCGTCGGTGCCCGAGTCGCTGGGGCTCGACACGGGGCTCTCGGCCATGGCCTTGAGGGCCCGCTTGTCGACCTTGCCGTTGGGGGTCAGTGGGAAGGACTCGTGGACGTGGTAGACCGAGGGGAGGGCGTAGTAGGGCAGGAGGGCCTTGGTGTGCTCCTTCACGACCGAGACGTCGCAGGATGGGGACTGGAGGAAGCCGTGGAGCTTGTTGTCGATGTGGAGGACGACAGCCTTGGTGACGCCGGGGGCGGAGCAGAGACAGGCCGCGATGCCGTCGAGCTCAACTCGGAAGCCCTGCCAGCTGTTAGGAAATGGTCGCGACGTTGTGATTTCTAGGTTGAGACGTACCTTGACCTTGACCTGGTCGTCGCACCGTCCCTGTATCTGGACAGTTCCGTCAGGCAGCCAGGAGCCCATATCGCCAGTGTTGTACATCACCGTTCTGAATAGTGTTAGTCCACGTTCACCACTACGAGTCCTTGGCCAACACGTACCCGTCGTTGGAGAACTTGTCCGGAATGTACTTCTCAGCAGTCAACTCCGGCAGGTTGACGTAGCCCCTCGAGATACCCTTGCCGCCAGCCCAGACCATGCCCGTCACCCCAATGGGCACCTGGTTGAGGTCCGAGTCGAGGATGTAAATTCGGTTGTTGACGGTGGGGCCGCCGATAGACAGGGGCTGACCGGTCGTGTGCTTCTGCATCGTGTTGACGATTGTGGTCTCAGTGGGACCGCAGCAGTTGTAGTAGGTGAGGTACGAGGCCCAGAGGTCCGCCATCCTAGTCGGAGTTAGTTGATGCGGAGCTAGGGCGGCCAATGTTGTCGGCCCACTTACTGGACGGAGATTGGCTCGCCAGCAGTTGCGACGGTCTGGAGGTTGGGGAAGTCCTCGGGGTGGAACTTTGAGAGGATGGAAGGCGTGCAAATTAGGACCTCAACCTAGAGTTGCATCCATGTCAGCGTTGTCCTTCTTCTGCAAGGGAAGGATGAGTTGCGCGCCTACCTGGCTAATTGTCTTGACCCAGTCGGACCCACGCGAGACTAGGGTACCGCCGTTGGAGAGGCAGCCAAGAACTTCCCACGCGGCTAAACCGAGTTAGTTGCCATGCTCTAAAACAAGCGTATGCCTTGCCTTCGCTTACCCATGTCAAAGCTGATGCTCAACACCTGGCTCACCCGGATACCAGGGCGAATCCCCAGGCTGCCGGGGTCCGAGCACACCAGGTTCGCGACGTTTCCTTGTGTTACGTCGACACCCTTGGGCGCACCAGTGGTACCTGGTCACTGCATTAGCAAGCCTATACTGACGTCCGGTGTACCCAGCATCGGAAGTAATGCAACATACCGGATGTGTAGATCACGTAGCAGCCACTCTCCTCGGTGGTCAGCTTCATTAGATGCTCCTCGATGTACCCGCGGTACTCTACCGCCGGCACATCCCGAATGTGCTCCTCGACAACAACAGACTTGCACCCCTCGATGCCAAGCTCCGCCATCCGGTGAACCGTCTCTTGCATACACACGGCCACCTTGCCGCCCGACTGCTCAACCACCCTCCTCAGGGTATCCCTCGGCACGACCTTTCCATCCAGCGGAACGTACTGCGCCCCGCAGCTCAGGATCGCCACGATACCGACCGTCATCTCGACGCCCCTCCTCACGACCAGGGGAACCCTGTCACCGGGAGCGACACCGAGACTCCGGAGGTGCCGCGCGAGGTGGGCGGCGCGGCTGCCGAGCTGCTCGTATGTCAGCGTGCGGGGCTCGGGCGACGAGTGGTCTATGACGGCCAGCTCGGCGGGTATCGCGAGGACATGGTGGAGGATGGCTGCGGTGACGGTCGGGAAGCGGGGAGGGATCTCGGGCCCATTGGTGAAGTCCGGCCCGGGGAGGACCCCGGACGGCGCCGGTTTTGATAACGACATTGTGAAGAAGGGGGAGGGGCTGTGAGAGCTAGTGCGTGCGTAGTACAATGCCTCGCAACCACTATGACGAAGATCCTTTCAAGGTCCGGTGGATCGTAAGGGGGCAGAGATAAAGGCAGGGTAAGGGAAGGGAAGGGAACGGGAGGCACAGATATACTCGGCTCGCAAGGCCGGGGAACGTCAACGTAGGGCGGAAAAACAGGGTCCCAGGGCCGGTGGGCGGCCCAGGTTGGGGGCCGCGTCGCGGGCATAGCCCGGTGCGACCCCATCCTGCGACCCCAATCTCGGTGGCCGAGGGAACGAACCGCCGTCGCAGCACACCCCCGTTTCAGTAAGGTGCTTGGCAGCCATAGGTGGTGAGAACCCGGTCAACGGCGGGGGAGGAGGAAGCCGATCATGGCGCGATCGTCGCTCGTCACCGTAAATTCCCACCCATGGCTCATGGCCCTAGCTCAGCTGGGACCCGTTCGGGGCTTCTTCAACACACGCGCACACCCCGCGCGCGCGCGGCGAATGTGGGAACTCGCAATGGTCTTAGCTCGTCCAAAGACAAGCCCCATCGTGATCTTCGGGCGCCGCCCAATCGGAGGGGCGGCGGACATGTCCGGGTTCCCTCATCCGGTACCAAGCGGCCGGGTGACGTGCCCCATCGGCGGCCCACCTCGGCTGGAAAGTGTTTTCGAACAATACACGCCCCCTCGTGCCTGGGAAGAAGCAAAAAAAAAAGTTGTCTCGGTCCGGTGGGTGGGACACGGGCCTTGCAGGCCGAGCTGAGCTCGCCCTCTATCCGCGGTTCCGCCAGAGTGCATTTGACACATGGCCCCCGCTTGCCATATTGGGGAGAAGGGCCATGGCAGCGCTACCAACAGAGAGGGAGGGGGGCGGGGGCGGGAAAAAACAGCCTGGGCCGGGTCGATCGGGGCCTCAGATAAGTGGAATGTCACTTGTCATTCGCCCCGGCGCGGATCGACGGCTGCAGCCGCTCGCATAAAAATAGCGCCGCAAGCCAAGCACATTCAAGTAAGTATATGCAGGCGGACCTAAGCGCGAGTAACAGCGGCTCGCCTAGTCTACACGAGGGAAAGGAAGAGAGGGCAAAAACGATGCTAGAGGTCCGTGTGACGTGGCTGCCCACCGCCGATCGACCATAGGGACTTCGCCTGCCTTCCACGAGGGGAGGGCGTCGCAGGGATTCTGTTGAGAGAGAGCTGGGGGGGGGGGGGGGGGAGCCCCGGTGGTTCTAAGTGCGACGCCAGAAACCGGGCCCGGGTCTCGGTTCAGATCCGACCCCTGTCCAGAAAATTCGCCGATTCAGTGCCCCTCAGCGCCGGTTTGTTCGATTTCTCACTGGGGGAGAGAGAGACCCCCGCACTCGCGGCCCTAACCCCGCCTGAACCGAACCCCCGTCACCCACCGCAACTCAGCGACGCACAGCAGCTGGAAAAACAGCGCCCTCCGTGTGAACCAGAGATATGAGATAACCCACACTCACCGTCAACGACAGGAATCAAAGGAACGTCGACCGTTTAAACTTTTGACTGGCACCTGGAAAAAAAGCAAAAAACATTTCCACCGTTCGCTGACCCGCCCATCCGACGCAGCTGCAAATCAGGGTGGCTGGGGACCCTGGCGGCCCAGGCGGGGGGGAGGGGGGCCCGCCGCCCGGTGTCTGCAGCCCACACAGGGCCCTTGCATGGGCGGACGTCTCTTTCACCGCCACTCACGTCCGTTTCCGCCCGTCTTTCGGTTCCGCAAACCCCGCTTCCCCCCCCCCAGGCAAGGGCAAGGTGCGGGCAGGGGCTGGGCGCGGACATCACCCCACACTTGCTCCCATGCCCACGCCCCCATTAATAATGGGGTAACCTTGTCAATAACTGCTGCAAGTCGGTGGGCAGGCCGAAGCAAGGCCTGCACGAAATGGCTGTGCTACGCTGCCTTGCCCGTACGAGCAGCAATTGCGAAGGAAAAAAGAACGCGTACGTACATCCCTTCCCCATAGGGCCAAAGTCTTAGCTCGCCCGCCTTGTGAGGGGCAGGACGACGATCGATCCGCGGCGGTCCACTCCCATTCTGGGTCCGTGTTACCCGTACGACCCCGACCCACTTGTTCACCGTGGACCCCCCCTCTTGTCGTGTATAAGAATACCTTCCCGGTAGGGGTAGACACACTTCCGAGTCCCTGGGTCTCCGCGGTACTCGGTTACATCATACACCATTCTACGCACTCTCGACTAACCAAAAGAGGGAGAAGGAAAAAATGTCTAGCAGCAACGAGACCCAATCCGGCCTAGTCCTAACCTCGACGCCCACCGCCAGGGTCCGCGTCTTGACCCTCAACCGCCCCGACAAACGAAACGCCCTCTCCCAGGCTCTCATCAAAGAGTTCCTCCACGCCTTATCAGAGGCTAACGCTGACCCGGACGTCAGAGTAATCGTAATAACGGGGGGCGCCTCCTTCTTCTCCGGTACTCCTCACCTGGAAAAACAAGTGAGCCCGCAAGGGGAACTCTTCTCTGCTTGCATCTGCCAGTCGCGTGTTTCTAACGTGTGGGTTTTGCGAGATACAGCCGGAGCCGACCTGAAGGACACCTCCACTCTCGACGGGGAATCAGCCCGGCGCACGCGGTACCTCGAGGATCTGTGCAACGGCCTGCGGGATGTCAGGAAGCCCGTCATAGCGGCGGTTGAGGGGATGGCAGTGTGTTCTCTCCCTTCTCCACCCTAGCCTTGTCCGTGGTTCTGACAATATGATTTTCATCTCTTCAGCTCGGAGGAGGCTTCGAAGTCGCACTCATGGCAGGTTCACCCCCCCCCCCCCCCCCGGGGGCCCACTCCCCTGGCTCCCCAGAACCGACCAAGCTGACTCTCGCCGGCAGTGTGACATGATCCTGGCATCTCGGGCCGCCAAGTTCGGGTTTCCCGAAGTGAAGATCGGGCTTATCCCCGGCGCGGGGGGCACCCAGCGCCTCACTAACACGGTGGGGAAATACAGGGTAAGCACAAGCCGCAAAGCCCCAGAGTCCCAGGAATCCTCTCCCTCGCGGTCTTGCCCGAGTCATGGAGCACGAGCTAATGTTGTCACTGCAAAAGGCCATGGAAATGATCCTCGTCGGCGACCCAATCACCGCCGAACGTGCCGACGCGCTCGGTCTCGTGACTGGCTTGTGCGAACCCGGGGCCGCCCTCGGCGCCGCCCTTGATCTCGCGACTAGGATCTCGGGCGGAAGCTCGTCGGCTGTGGCGTTGGCCAAGGAGGCAATCTGCCGTGGTGAGTATTTTTTTTTCTGCCTCGCCTAGCTCGTCCTCATCCTTGCGGCGATCTCCCGGGGTGTGTCCTCTTAGCGCTGGGTCTGCTGACAGGGATCAACTATAGCGGATGATCTTGGGCGGGACGATGACTTTGAGCGGAGTCTGTACTATGCTGCGTTCGGCACCAAGGACAAGATCGAGGGCGTTTCTGCGTTCCTCGAGAAACGAGCCCCGAACTGGTCATAGGGTTACCGATGCTCAGGTGTTGCTCCATGTCTCACCGGGTACAAAGTAACAATTGTCCCGACGCACTTCACCGGTCGCTGTCCGTACCGGGGGAAGGGAAAGGTGGGGCCGGGTGGGGCGTGTGTCTTTTGAAAGACTTCACCTTGGTAGCTCGAATCCTGTGATCGGCTTAGCGCATTTCTTGGTTCCGTGCTTTTCTCCTTGTACGTGTTGAGAATTCTTAGGTAATAGCGTCCAGGAGATACCAGACTGGCGTTTGTGATGTACATCGTATCCTTCCTATTCGGGAGGCATGGTGAACAGCGATAGCTGGAGCATGTCCGATCTCGCCCGAGTCCTCGGTCGCAAGGCGCGGAGAAAGTTTAGTTCCGGCGCACCCGGCTCTGGGGAGGGGTGGTTTCTCCGGTATGCCAAAATGACGTGCGCCTGTGTTTGCTTGGGAACCTCTTTTGGGCAGGCCCTGGCCGTGATGGACCGTAGTCACAACGCCTAGTCAAGGCCGCTGTGTCCTAGTCCGCTCGCTTTAGCTCTAGACTAGGTAGAATAGCTACATTCTGTGCGTGCGACGATCTCCCGAGCGACGTCGAGCGGCCGTCACGGGGAGATCCCGCGACGCTCCCGTACGTTGGCGAGCCTCCGGGCCGCCTGATGTGATACCTTAATGCATCTGACACCGGCTTCAGGTGCGATGCTCACCGCAACGGTGATCAACTAGCCGTCCCCGAACTGACTAGTGCCCCGCGCCACTCCGGAGGTGTAGTTCCGTCCAGCTGAGGGCGAGGTCACGGTTTCATCCCACTTACACTCACCACCGCAGACAATAAACCCGTGCGACGACGGCTGTGATCAAATAAGATTTTAAGATTAAACGATCCCGACCGGACGGGTGCCAAACGAGACGCAATTTCCCTCGCCCCACACATGTCTGGGGAGCATGGGGCGTGGATCTCGCCGCGTGGTCAGAGCGCGATCTGTTTGATTGCGATCACCAATTTCACTCGTGGCAAAGCTATGACGCGGGTAGGGCTGATGGATTCCGAAAGATTGGACGCAGATGCCGGTCGCAATCTTAATCTTAAACCCACGCTTCCGGGACTTTGGCCGGGTCTTCCGCCTGAAACCCCGACTCGTTAAATCTCCGAACGCGTGGAATCCTGTCTGAGACAGGTACTTTCCATCTTGGATGGATACCGCACCGCGACGCGTTTCTCCTCGTGTCCGGCGCTGATTACTCACCGAGGACCGGGCTCTTGGGTCGCTGAATTGCAATGTCTACGAATGTTGCCCTGCCACTAAGTCGCACCGACTGCGTCATTGTCGTTGCCGCCACGACCGGAGTGTGTCTCAAAACCGTTCCCGCGGTACCGGGTCGTTACGGCCAAAACATCAGTTTCAAGGGACTGTTCCCTGTCGAGCTGATGCCTGACGGAACCAAAGTGCAATTCTTTTCCTACCGAGGAACTTGTCCTAGCCGGAGGTTACTCGAGCTTGACAATGGCCGGTAGCCCACAGCATCGAGCACGTGTTGCTACGGCTCCGGGTAATTTTTTCGGGAACCACCTGAGAAATGACCCTACTCTCCCGGGATGGGGCAGCGGGTGTCACCATCGTTCCGGCAGCGGTTTGCTTCCTATCTCGTAAACGAAAACATAGCCTTTTTCGGGCCTTTTTACAATTCGTGTCAACGCTAGCGTCTTTTTTTGGCCCGCGAAATTAAACATACGGAGTATGCACCGGTTAACTGTATGACCTGACCACCTGCATTAGCATAAATTGCCTGCTTATACTCAAAATCGCTTACTTGTGTCACGGAGGTGTCGCGCCTATATGACGATCGAAATACACCTGACAGCGTTCGACAGCGTCTGTTGAACGGCCGAGGGCCACGTAAAGAGGACTTTGGCCGAAACAAGATACACATCGCATATTGTTGGAAGACGGGGGCCGCGGGATTGTCAAGTGGCGCCAGAAAATGAGGGTTTCCGCAAACCACGTGTGCTGGATCTTGTCAGATCAGCGCAACAGATAGTCAGACGAGCCGCTGCATTGCCCCTCGGCCTAGGCGTCACTGCTCATCACACTTCCGGGCGGCAGTACCGCTCACCGATGTCAGTCTGCACTCCAAAGTTTGTTCTAAGAGCCTGCTGTTGCTTCGTGTCCGTTTGAGCCTTGATAGCCCTCGGCGTACAACTCCCCTCTACACCTAGTAGCAGTTGGCCTTGGTTTGTCAAAAAGCCGTCAACGCGTAAGCATCCGGCTACTTCAAGGCCCTTTGTGCGATCTAATCCTAAATGTGTAGTTGTCATGTGTGCTCTACGACCACTCTGACTCGCCTTCACGATGGTCACCGGGTTTTCTTGCCCTTGCTTTTGAATGCCCGTCAATCCCTTCACGAAACCTTCCAGCACCACAAACTACTACCTCAAAGACGGTTTGGCTAATGCACCCAGGGGGCCTGACTGTGACTCCGAAACGATGGTTTGATAAACATGCAAACCGCAAACACCTTGTTAAGCCGGCCATAGTAGATAACCAGCCCTTCCTCCCCCCTAAGTTCGAAACGCAGGTGCACTCGCGTGAGAATCTCAGTTTTCTTTGTTCCACAAAAAATCAGTCTCTGGCAACCTGGACGCACGTTCCTACGTCCACCGGCTCGCCAGCAGGGTATGTCTATTTTTCATCGACTGCGCGTGAGAATTCCAAGGCGGAATGGGCCTTCGTATACGGACCCCCTGGGGCCGGTCAAGTCTCAAGCACACTTTATGCCTAACATGCGCGAGGACCTCTCCCACGTTTCTAGTGGCCATGTGGAAATTGAGGACTCATCTGGCCACCAGTACCTGCGGATGAGCAACCGCGCAGAGTATCGAGCCGTCATCGGGGCGTTCAACGCCCAGTATCGGTACAGTGAGGGCTTCAACACGATCGCCATCGCCACGGACTTGTGTACGTTGTGAAGGTGTGCTACAGAGCGGTGCAAGACTGGGCTTGGCAATGGATAGGTCACCAGCCGCGGGGAGCGCGTGGAAAACAGGGGCTTCTAGAAGCAGCTCCTCAGAATTGTCGATACATATGGTAAGCGGGCTCTCAAGATCAAGTTTGGAAAGATCTCGCGAACTGAGGATACTGTTGCGGACGCCGCGGTGAAGAAGGTTTCTGAGGGAGAAAACAGACCCAACTTCTTCATCTCACTCATCATTGGAGCCTAGCGATGGGGAGGAGGCCTTGTTATCTTGGAAGGTACTAGAGTTGATAAAACAAACGTAGAAAAGGGATATGGAGATTTAACAACAACATGAGGGTGTGACTATGTTAATATGTGCCTAACAGACGACTTTTTCCAGTAAAACAGTCTTTTAACGGAAGGTGCTATCTGTACTTCAGGTGCGTTCAATTCTTTCCAAACCGCAAAATCTCACTCATACACTGAGCCTTTACGCTACCCGCCGCTATGATATAGCACCGCTACCAGCGTTTCGGCCTCGGCACATTTCTGATTCCTTACAGCAGGGAACCTCCCGCCAAGGCTGCCAGGATGCCGGCTGAGAGACTGACAGCAAAGACAGCGGCTTGCGGCGCCGAGCCCTCGACGGCCGGATCCTCCGATGTCCCGTTGTTACACACGATTGTCTCGTTATTGACGCCCTCGCACTCCTGCGGGCTGCCGCCCCGTTCCTCCAGATCCTTCACGACGGCCGCCTTGTCGATGTTGACGGCGAAGCCCTTGTCCTGTGGACATTCGATCTCGGCCACAACGGCGAAACTGCCTTGCTCGTACGGCGTGCAGGTTTCCACGATGCAGTCCGTCGCGTTTTTGTAAAAGTTTTCGCTCACGCAGAGGGGGTTGTCTACGGGCTCCGGGAAGGCCTCGAAGAATTGGTTGCAGCAGTCGCGGAGACACTGCGGCCACGCGATTCCCGAGGGGGTGAAGTTGAATCCGTCGTGGCCCATGCTGTGGCCGTGACCGGTGCCTTGCTCGACTCCGTCGCCGTGGCCATCGCCGTGATCGGAGTGGTCGCCATGGCCGCCGTGACCACTGTCAGCGGTGGCAGTCTCGGATGCTGCAGCAGACTCTACAGCGGTGGAGCCATGGTCGTGGCCCTCGTGGCGCGCCACATTGGAAGCAGTCGCCTGCTGAAGGCAAAGAAGCAGAAGTGCTTGGGCGGCCAAAAGGCGCATCATGAAATCGTCGACTCGAGATCGAGTGCTTGAATAAGAGGGAGGAAAGCAACTGACTCTCGTTCTCGATTTACTAATGAACTAGGCGGGCCATCTTTCTGCGTGGATTTATACAACAAACTTGACCGGGATGCCGTCTCATTCGCACTGACCATGGCGCCGGCTAAGCCGCTTTCGAGGAAATATAGGCTATAGCTTCGTCGGGAGAACTTGCGCAAATGTGCGCACCGCCTGTCAGCTCTGCAGGCCAAGTGCTTCTCCGGGCGGCGATGAGACGGAAGGGGACGCGAAGAATTGACCCGAGACGGTGGCACTGTAACATTACACCGCCAGGGATAACGGGAATTTCGCATTTTTACCGGAAGCAGCGGGGAGCTAAGCGGTCAGACTGCGTTTTCGTGATGAACGGTTTTTGAGGTATTATGCGCACATTGTCCCTGAAATGTGTGTGCCGGCGAGATTGAGTGTAACCATGCATGTCCGCCAGTGAGGATCCAAAGTGAGTTGCACAGATATACAGCTCGAAAGGTGTGACTGGATGAGCGAGTGCATTGACAGGGGAATGCCCTTGTGGAATCTTAACCTATATATAATTTGGCTCCAGGCGCCGTTGGCATAGGATGCACTACTCGTTTCCATTCGTCACATACTCAGCACCCAAAACTACCACATTCGTCCCATCCGCGGAAACCTCATCAATGATGAAACCAAACCTCCACCGTCTCATAACTGTGGCATTCGTGTCCCAACTACTTGGCTGCGTGGTATCCCAGAATTCAACAAACGAACAGTTAGCAAACAGGGCCAGGACAGTATCACTGGGCATTGTAAGTTGGCTGTTTCCTCTCATGACGAGACTGCACTAAACTCTTGCTAGGTTGTCTTCCCCGGGTGGGAGCCGCTCGATGTTTTTGGGCCATTGGAGATCTTCTTCTCGGTAATGTCGTTCCAGTGCCGATGTCCCATGATCCCGAACGGGATGAGCTCGACCGCCGCTCAAAACCTTGCGCCTCGGCTAACCAGGCGGCATGCAAAATAAATGCAGATGTCCTGGACTCGTAAAATGGTTCTATCCGTGATTTCCACAGAGACCGGCCCCGTGTCAGCCGGGTACCCGCGCCACCTCATGGCGCCCGGTGGACCGCCCATGGACCTAGGCCACATGCTACAGCCCAAGATAGAAGCTACACACACATTCGCCGACGCCCCGGCCCTTGATATCCTACTTGTCCCCGGGGGTATGGGAAACGTCGTTCTCGAGCAAGCCAACGACACATCCATCGAGGACTTCATAGCGCTCCGGTTCGACCAGCTCGACTATCTCCTTTCCGTCTGCACCGGGTCCATGAGCCTCGCTCGCGCAGGGGTACTCGAGGGCCGCCGTGCAACAACCAACAAGGGAGCGTGGGATTCAGTCACGAGCTACGGCGGAGACGGCATCGAGTGGGTGCCGACGGCAAGATGGACCTCAGACGGAAAAGTCTGGACGAGCTCCGGGGTTGCCGCCGGTATGGACATGACGTATGCGTTCCTAAAGCATTTCTATGGAGACGATGATGAGGTGTTGGTAAGCACTATGAACGGGATCGAGTATGCGCCACACACCGATGCGGATTGGGACCCGTTTTCAGTCGTTCACCAGGTATGTTTGTAGTACCACCGACCCGTGCAATGGTGCCGCTTGAAGCTGACGGGGATTGTGAAGGTCCCAGGCGCCGATCCCAACGCCAACGTCGCGGGTTGCGTCAAGCCGGTGGGGTTCTAGATACCTGATGCCTCCGCTCCGGTCAAGTTATGTATCTGTGCTTCTATTAAGGAACACCAGGATAAACTCAAGATGTAATAAGAAGTTGAAGGAATAAAACGCATCTTCTTCACCATGGGGTAATACAGCTTCCGTGAGAGGAGCTTATCTCCAGTATCGTCGTGGGGTCAACCCCCTGAAGTCTCGAGAATCTTTGCCGTAGATCTTTTGTTTTCATTTATGATTATGATTGTCTTTCAGCCGATGACTGCAAGTAGCTTTCTGTAACACTACTGCATAAGTATTCCTGACTTTCGCCTGTACCATAAGGAAACCACATCTGTGAGATCTCACACAGTAAAGAAACCCATGGGTGTAACAAGGGTCTGGCTGAGCCAGAAAAGCCGCTCTTGTCCGCCGACTTGAACCCCTGGATCTAGGTAGGTTCTGCAGATAGCACAACACGCACATTCTCCAGCACCTCATAGTACGTCCCGTAGTGCTTCTGCCAGGACAGCCTCGGCGCTATACGCCAGGTTCAAGCCATAAGTCTTCCCAACGTAGCTTAAACTCTCCCCGCACATCTGAACCTGCTCCACAGTGCTGAAGCGGCACCTCCGGATTAGGGCGAGAGGCCAAACCATATTATACAAGATGCTCGCCTTGTGGTCGGCAGCCTCCCTTGGCTCTCCATCCTCATCAATCTCGCCAAAGAGGTAGGGGATGCCCCCACATATAGTGCCAACTAATTCCACGATACTCCTCTCTGCTAGCACCGCAGCGGCGGTCACGCGATCCGTCTCTTCAGGGGACTCGCCACAGTCAGTGTCCTGCATGACCCGACAGCACGATATGACTTTGGAGTAGAACAGAATAAGGGAGGAGAGGTAGAGGGACCAGACGGACCCGAGCCACCTGGACGAGTGTGTGATAAGCAGACGGCCGTCCGTCGCTGTCATGTACCGCGGCCGTGCAGACTCGGGGAGGGAGCTAGCCCAGAACCTCAGGTCATTCTGCAGTCGCATAGCTTCGTCTATGACAGACAGAAAAGGGGCTCTGTCCCCAGCAGATGTCGTAGACTTGTCGGACCATGCTTCGAGACGTTTGGTCGCCGCAGAGTAGAAGCCGCTTATCTTGGCGACTGCGAGGATGGAGCCGTAGGTTGGATGCAGGATGTTTCGCTCCATCTCTTCAATCTCTGGGAGGGACAGACACGGTAGACTGCGGTTATTTGAGAAGGAGTAGATGGTCTTGAGGCGTCAGCACTTCCTCGCCGTACTTTGAGTTTTAGGACGGCATTGTCGACGGTCCGCTGGGGTTGGTCGTTGTTTAGAGTGAGGGAGAGACTATACCAATTGTGTGAAAACCCACCGACAGAGGGAGCCTTGCTTGAGATCGTTTAGGAGACTGTAGCCCTCGGCCTCGAACAGCCGCGATATACCCCAGAGGTGCGAGGCTATCACACCAGGGACCTCGCCGTCGATATCCTATGATACGTATTCAGTAAGGCTTTTTTCTCTATAGCCCGGTTTGGATTAATCCACACTGACCTCGACGAGACTCAGGAGCATGATTGCGGACAGCATGACATCCTTTCGCTCGTCCCTCTCAGACAGAGACGAATGCACAGATCGCAGCGCCTGCCCATAGTGCTTGCGGGCCTCGAGGTAGAGTGCCGGGGATTTGTAGTGGCGCGATAGGGATAGGTAGGAGACCGCTAGCGTGGAGGGCCTGAGACAGGACGTTTGGCGGGATGAGTCGTACAGCTCGAGGAGGAAGCCGAGGTGGCCAGAGGAGACGCCCGGCTCGGGGGCGACGTAGTTCTCGTGGAAGAAGAAGGCGAGAGCCCGTTCTTCCAAGGACGGATGCGGCTGCCGGGCGAGGCGCGCACTGCTGACAGCAGGCTGGGCGACAGTGACCTTTGTGGAAGCCTCGGGTGAGACTAGGGACGGAGCCTGGCTGATGTTGGTGGCGGGAGATTTTGGTGGTTTGGAGGGAAAGGACTGCCTGCGGCGCCGCTGTCCTGAGTGGAATCGGAAAACGAGTGGCCGCTCGTAGCCCGGGCACTCGGAGCCATAGGACACGCACCGCCGGCATGTCGGCCGAGCCTCATCACACTGAGGACAGGAGTTAGATCATCTAAAGCGAGCGGAGAAACTGGGGCTGTGGGACCGGATGCAGGGGTCACCTTGACTTTCCGGGAGCGGCAGAGGTGGCACCCGGCGCTCGGCTTCCCGGGGAAGACCATGGCTCTTGTATAGGCGGACAGGCGTGAGTAGGAGAAATGGGTCGAAGGCGTTCTCGATGGGGGAATTTTATGCGAGTAGGAGGGGATGAGCATGTCCTCCAAGTCTCGACAGTTTCGACGGTGGATAACACTGTCTGGGGCGTTCCCCATGGCCTCTTTTGCTCGCAAGCTATTTCCTAAAGTGGCTAGGCCGATGCGACCTTGACCTTGGACCGACAATCATGGCGTTTAACCCTAAATACCAGGCACTGTGGGCGGCTGACGGGCTGATTCCGGGTTGAAGGGCTGACTTTTGGAGCTGGCTGACCTGCCAACATCCAGTGGCGAGGATGCTGGTTTTACTTTGAGCGCGCGTTGACAGGCGGGCTTGCATATGACCACAATGAGCTTGCGGGACCATACAAAGTTTTGGTTGAATTAGCATAGAAGCTCATAACGATAAGCTCATAACGATACAAGGGCATTATTGAGACAATGACGCGCTTTATAAGTTGTCTAGCTATACTCG
This sequence comes from Sordariomycetes sp. B11D1, assembly GCA_025503055.1. Classification (NCBI taxonomy): domain Eukaryota; kingdom Fungi; phylum Ascomycota; class Sordariomycetes; species Sordariomycetes sp. B11D1. Next base: position 73,338 of record JAMFQS010000042.1, on the reverse strand, counting down.
TCTCGATTAGAACCAGTCAAAGACACGGAATCATTTATATCACGAGGACGTAACTGAACTCGCAAGTGCAAATGCAAAACCTCTGTGATGGGGAAAACAGGGCCAGAAGCAGCAATGGAATAGGTGCCCATAACTGGCCTTGATGTGGAATCTGTAGCGCGACGTCGAGTAGAAGTTATACGATTGACCACGCAGATCTCTGCTATAGCTCTAAGGCTTAGAATCAGGTCTTTTTGGAGACATATAATAGTAAGAGCAATCCTGCTTCCGTACGAAGATGAAGTAATCCTGTACTTTGAAAGAGGAGTTTAACATTTGGTTCAAGTGCCACGCATCGTAGTAGAACGTGGCATACTCTCTTATAAAGGGCGTTATTTGACTGGGTAAACCAAAGATTCTATAGAAGTCAATTCCCCTAACTGGCATGGCCCTGAGTCCCGTAACTACCGTAGACAGCATTTCCACCATCGTGTGTTACCTCTCTACGGGTGCGCCACAATGCCGGGAAACCGCGAGCTAGCAATCCTCCCATCCTTGACCACGGCCAAGATATTACTTTCAGGCCGCTCTAGAATCGAGATATTCTCGAGCGGGTTGCCCTCCAAAACCAGCAGATCGGCTAGGAACCCCTCCTTCACCTGTCCCAGACTCTCCTCTTGCATGAGCAGCTTCGCCGCATTAACCGTCGCGCTCTGCAGAAGCTGCAGCGGGGTCTGAACCTGCCGGCGGATGGCGAACTCCTGGCTCTGCGCAAAGTGCATCGGCCCGAGCAAGTCGCTGCCGAAGCACACCGTCACTCCAGTATCCGTGGCCAGCTTCAGCGCGTGGATCCCCTTGTCGAGAACCTCGGTGTTCTTCTTATCCGACTCGGCGCTGTGGAATCCCATCTTCTTGGAAGTCGCGTGCGCGACGAGCGTGGGCGTCAGGAACGTGCCCGTCCGCGCCATCAGCCGCGCCGTCTCCTCGTCCAGAAGATTCCCGTGCTCGATGCCCCGGACGCCCGCGGCGATGGCCTGTTGGATCGCCGCGGGAGTGTAGCTGTGGCTCGTGACGTACGTGCCCGCGTTTGTAGCCACGGTGACCATGGCGCGGATTTCCTCGTCGGAGAACTGGACTTGGTCGATCCTGTCCGTGGGGCTCGACACGCCGCCGCCGCCCATAATCTTCAAGAAGTCGGCACCCTGCCGCAGCTCCTCGCGCGCGAACCGCAGGCATTCCGGGACGCCGTCGACGATGCGGCTGATGCCCGACGTGTGGCCGCCGCAGCACAGCTGAGTGTCGTGCTGGCTCCGCATGTCTCCGTGGCCTCCCGTCTGCGACAAGGCGCGCCCGGCGACGAAGAGGCGCGGGCCCGGCAGCACGCCCTCCTCGATGGCCTCCTTCATGGGGTAGCCGGCGCCGCCGCAGTCGCGCACGGAGGTGAAGCCGCGGGAGAGCATGGCCCTGAGGACGTGTGGCTGGCGGATGAGGCTGCGTTCCATCGTCATGTCACGGTAGGCGGCGAGATCCGCCTCGCCGGGGACGACGGCGACGTGGACGTGGCAGTCGATCAGGCCGGGGCAGACGTACTTGCCCTGCAGGTCGACGACGTTCTCGGTCAAGATGCCATCTAGAGCCTGTTGATCTGGATTTGTCTGAGTGATGGAGTGGATTTTGCCGTCTGCCAACGTTATCGTGGCGTTGGAGAGGACGGCACCCTCGACTGGGTCGATGATGTTGGCATTATAAAAGATGTAGGGCGTTTGCTGGGGTAGCCTCCACGGCTTGATGATGCTAGAAATATCCATGTTCAAGATAAGAAGACAAAAGGGCAGGATCAAGGTACAATAAGAAGTGGGGATTTGCTGTTTGCCCTCACGATAGCTGTCGAGTTCTAAGACAGGAAAGACTGGCAACAAGGGAAGTCCATATTTAAATATCTACACATGCTTGAATAGCACGGATACGCCGGAATGTTCAATTGAAACTAAACTACCTTGTTCATCGCATCGTCCGGGCCTGAACTCGACTTCGCGATAAGCCGTCCGACACAACTGAGGCACAGTGCAGCACAGCTCGCACACTCTTGCCCTTCTGGTCTAGCGCCCCCCGCCGATTCCCCCAGAAAGTACCCAGTATTATTATTACCCGATCGGCGCGTCCCCGCCGTGGGCAAACCACCGCAAGACTAGGCCTCGGCACGGGGCATGCATCCTCTGGGATGAAGGCGATAGCGTGGCGGAGTATAGTATTTAATATCATCTCGTACGTACATAGTCTTTCTTCCTGGACTGAAATCGCATCTTCCCCCGGCTGGGATACCTGTGTCTGAATCGGGCTTACATGCACCTACTCATATCCTTCACGGAATTACTCCTCCCTCACGTACTCCCTCAAATGCTCCTTCTCCCACCGATAAGAGTGCAAACCTGTTCTTCTCCTCCCGACCCTGGCAATCCTTGGATTAGTTTTCTAGTGAGCCCACTTGGCTAGCTCCACCGCCTAGGCCAACGGCAATGGGACGCACTGAAGAGAGCGGCCGGGCGCCGAGCATGACGAAGCGTATATCCAGCGGCGACCCTACAGCCCAAATGCCCGCCCAGGGGGTGTCTCGAATGACAACATTGCAGTTGTTTCGAAAATGGCCCAGGCTGACGCTCTGGTCACTCGGCCTCGCTATAACCATCATCCTGTATGGATACGACACCGTAATCGTCGGTAACATCACCTCGATGCCCGAGTTCCAGTGAGTCTTACACAGATCCTTCCGAACCCCCAGGAGGCACCAGTTAAGCAGATGCACACAGGAAAGAGTACGGCGAGAGGCATAATGACCGCCACATCATCCCCTCGCTCTGGCTCTCCATTTGGAGCGTCGCCAGTCCCATCGGCCAGATGCTCGGCTCCGCCATAGGCGGGCCCTTCCAAGACCGCGTCGGCCGCCGGTGGTCCCTAGGCGCCTCCTCCATTGTCTGCGCCGCAGGCGTCGCCATCTGCTTCCTCTCTAACCTCCCCGGGAACCCCAACAGCCGCCGCGGCACCTTCACGGCGGGGAAGTTCGTCGAGGGCGCTTCTATTGGCACCATGCTATGCACCACGCAGACCTACATGTCCGAAGTCTTGCCGCCTACCCTGCGCGGGCCCGTCCTGGCCTTCTTTCCTATCTTCACGCTCTTAGGGCAGCTACTTGGCGCTGTGGCTGTCTTTGCGTCCCTCAGCTACGCTGGTGACATATCCTTCCGCGTACCCTTTGCCAGCCAGTGGCCCTTTTCTGCCGTCACCGTCATCCTATCGTGGGCCCTTCCCGAAAGCCCCGTATGGCTCCTGCGCCGCGGCCTCTTGGAGAAGGCCTCGCAGTGCCAACGACGGCTGCGCGACGATGCGGTTGAGGTTATTGAGGAGATGCAAGAGGCGCTGCATCACGAGAGCGAGGAGGTCTCGGAGAGGTTAAGCTACCTCGAATGCTTCAGGGGTGTGAACAGGCGGCGGACCCTGATTGTCATCTTCGCAAACCTCCTCCCCCAGATCTTCGGGTTAAAGCTACTCTCGCTCGTCAGTTACTTTATACAGGTTGTTGGCATGGACGCAAACCTGAGCCTTATTATGCTTATCGTGGGTATCATCGCCGGTGTTATTGCCAACGTTACGTCTCTGTGGACCCTGAAGTCCTTTGGGCGCCGGCCGCTATGCATAACCACGCTACTCATAGCAGCTTTGTTTTGGGCGAGCATGGGCATTTCTGGCTTTTTTGAGGGGCAAGCGGTCGTCTGGTGAGTAACATGGCCTTCCGAATCCCGTATCGCTGTATGTCGAACTAAACGGAGGACAGGTATACTGCTGCGAGTCTGATAATGGTGACCCTTGTCTGCGGTATAGGCGTATGGCCGGCATCTTATTCGATATCCTCCGAGACGTCCTCCCTGCGCGTCCGCGCGCTTTCGCAGGGAATTGGCTGGTTTTCCAACGGCCTCGCAACGACAATCTTCGGCATCATCCTCCCGTACATGTTCAACCCGGACTCAGGGAACCTGAAGGGGAAGACTGGCTTCTTCTATACCGCTTGCTGTCTCATAGGCGCGGCGATTACATGGTTGTGCGTGCCGGAAATGAAGGATCGGACTGTGGCTGATATCGACGCCATGTTCATGGCAAAGGTTCCGGCGAGGAAGTTCTCGGGATACATTCCGACATCTCCCTAGAGCATGGTTGCTTTTATGATGTAGGGTAGATAGTAATGACAAGGATAGTAGTAACGCAGATAATCCGCTTGGTCTCTTCGCCGCACACGACCCTCAAAAGGGAAAGAAGTATTAACGCGTATGAATAACGCATGTTGGGATGAAAGAGGAAGGAAAGTCACGATATTCGTAAGATTAGGAACGATAGAATAGGAAATAAAGATGCGAGATCGTTATAACGGCGAGTCACGTCTCTCGCCGAGCGCGGAATGCGACTCTTGGGGAGATGCGGCGCGCTCGTAGTGTTACTCCTCCGGAACATAAGACCCTCCTCCTTATGCAATTCATGTTCATTGTCTCGTCGCCAATTTCCTTTACATCACCCAGAAGCAGACTCAGACTCGATAGGTGTCAATTGCCTATTTGAGTCAGAAGCGACGGAAGAGTATTTGACGGCAACTACAGCTATCCACACAACAAGCTCGGAGATTATATGACTCAATCAGATCATTGGGAGAGATGATAGAGCTCTGGGGAAACATATTCCAGGCTGAGTCGACCAGTATAATCCACAACTGGAAAGGGTAACGACTGGCGGCTGACATGGAAACGATCTCAGTTGCGCTTGGACCGCTGCCTCTTTCAACCAGCTCAGACACAACTTTGATAGCTCGTGAACCAGAGGAAACAAGTCTGTTGAAGCACTCAAGTCGGAATCCTAAGTCAGGAAGCACATAGTACGATTGCAATTAGCCTGCGGGATAGGGGCTCCCCATGGCTTGCCAAAAATGTTCAGTCCTTCGCCGAGAAACTGCATCTTCCGCAGACAGCAAATTAACTCAAATATGACTTACGGTAGGATTTTGTTACACACAGGCTTTGACATGATGTTACGGGATATAGTAAATAACACGAAGCCTTGCGGTCAAGATACTATATACTGATTCCGAAGCAGGCACGATCGGCAATAGGCATGAGCTTGGTGTCCTCGTTTTGCAGGTACTCAATGACAGTGAAGTCCTTCCTAACTGGAGAAATTCCGTAATGTCATGATACTAAGTTCTCATTTTCAATAGGTCCGGCCTTGTTTTTACGGTCCTTACACGGTAACATGTCGTACGCGCGGCAACTGCCGGCTCTTTTCGGATCAGTATCCATACGGCCTAAGAAACACATCGGAATGGCCTCGACGAGCACACCCATAGATCTCCCGTAGACCTTTTAGAATGCGAGATGATTGTACACGCAATATTTCTACCATAACATGATGAAAGACTCCATATGAGCTGATAGCCCGTTGTGCGCGTCTCGGATTTGTTAGCCAAGAGACTAGGAGGATGATTCCATGGACGATCGATCTCCCGTGGATTGTAGTGCTTTTACTGCGATACCGGGCAAGACCGGGCGCGCCCTGCTTTAGTCACGTGGTAGCCATAAGCCCCTTTCAGGTATGTATGCGCACTTGTACAGATACGGCCTTTTTTGTACATTCATGGGCAAGTTATGCCCAACGGAGCAAGGAAGGGACTGACCGAATACGGGACAGCTAATTACAGATCCCTCGGTATTTGCCGAGGGCATTGTGCCCAATACAACCTGCTCAGCTCCTCAGCTGAACAGGTGGGGCAAGGGGGCGAACCGGCCCACATCCTAGTGGGACAGCTAAGTCATCCAAGTGCCGGACCTATAGGCTCCCTCCGTATAAGTGGGCCTGGGCCGCGCTCTCTGCATGCATCTGCCGTTCTCGTATTTATTTCTGTTTCTCATCGCCCCTAGCCCCTTTCTCCAGTTTGCAACGTCCACCGCTCCTTCTTTTCGTGTCATTCTGTTGCAAGTAAATCGACGATTCCTTCGTTATCGTCGTTTCTTCATTCTTTACGCTCTCTACTATCTTTAAGCCAGCCCGTGTTATCGCCCTTTTTACCACCTCGGCATCAACGCCACACCTCGTTTTCGGTTCGACCTCTCCGACCAAGGCGAAGATCGACCTTCCGACGACCCACTCGCACTCCTTTTGACAGCTACAAAGCCGATCCACATCCACCATGCGTCTCTCGTCGACCCTGACTGCCGCCGCCCTCGTGGCCTCCGCCGCCGCCGCCGACAACTACCTCGGCTTCAACTCGGGCGCGACCCTCGCCGACCGTTCCGCCAAGTTCAAGAAGGACTTCCTCGCCGAGTTCAAGACGGCCCAGGGCCTCAAGAACGCCCCCGGCAAGTTCAACGCCGTCCGCTTGTACACCAACATCCAGGCCTACAGCGAGGATGACCCGATCGAGGCCTTCGAGGCCGCCATCGAGACGGAGACGTACCTCCTGCTCGGTATCTGGACCTCGGGCACCGACAACATTGACAAGGAGTTGAGCGCGCTGAACAAGGCCATCAAGAAGTACGGCACCGACCTCACCGACCTCATCATCGGTATGTCGATCGGCAGCGAGGACCTGTACCGCAACTCCGCCACCGGCGTTGAGAACGACTCCGGCGTCGGCCAGGAGCCCGATGTCCTCGTCAAGTTCATCGAGGAGTACCGTGACGCCATGAAGGACACCCCCCTGGCTGACGTCCCCGTCGGTCACGTCGACACCTGGGACGTCTGGAACAACGCGACCAACAAGCCCGTGCTCGACGCCATCGACTTCATCGGCGTCGACGAGTATCCCTACTACGAGACCGGCAACGGCAACGACATCTCCAACTCGGGCAAGCTCTTCGACCGCGCGTACGACGCCATCATCGAGGCCGCCAACGGCAAGCCCGTCTGGGTCACCGAGACCGGCTGGCCCTCGAGCGGTCCCGCCTGGGACGAGGCCGAGGCCGGCGTCAAGAACGCCAAGTACTACTGGGACGAGGTCGGCTGCCGCCGCCTCTTCGGCCAGACTCCCACCTTCTGGTACACCCTCCGCGACTCGAACCCCGACAATGAGATGAAGTTCGCAATCACCAAGGACCTCTCGACCACGCCCCTCTTCGACCTGTCCTGCCCGGACACCTTCGAGACGCCCCGCTCCAAGAAGTCCAACGGTACCGACTCTGACTCCGGGTCCAAGTCTGGCTCTGGCTCTGGCTCTTCTTCTGGGTCTTCGTCTAACTCCACCGTTGGGTCCGGCTCCGGCTCCGCGTCCGGCACCGCCGCCGGTCCCGGTGCTACCTCCGGTTCCGAGGGCTCTGGCTCCGGGTCCGGCTCCGGGTCTGGCGAGGGCTCGGATGAGGAGGAGGTCGCCGGCAGCTCCGCGTCTGGGGTTACCTTCTCGATGACTGCTACCGCGGCTCTTGCCGTCGTTGGCGCCGTCTTCACTTTCTTCTAAGCAAAATCTGGTAGTGTGATGACGCGCCGCAGCGTTCAGCTTGCCTATCTCTAGAAGACTGTGCATAGGCGAAGGGTCGCGGTACTGTATCTGTATCATTCGACATGCATCTCATAGACAGCATTGGTTTTCAAAATCTATGCCATAGGCGATACATATACCTGCTGCTTCTTTGGGTCCCTCAATCCGTGACAAGTGTCTACTTGTATGTGGCTTTGTGTTGTAGACAACGCACTCTGACCATTTGGTAATGTCATAAGCCACCTGCCTCCCATCAAGTATGATTCTATGGATGATGTTAGTCGGACAAAAAGATGGACTGAAATAATTCCGGGGCTCCGGCTACCTCCATTCCGTAGCATTAGCGTATAAATTCGGGCCTCACAGTGCCTGGCTTCCCCACGTCTTTTTACGCTCGTGTCCGGGAATCACGGGAGCTTGGGACCACCAGGTAGTCACAGTGGTTATACCCTGTCCGATCTCCCGTCTCCGCATATTGCTGTCTTCCCCATTCCTTTTACTCCCATATAACTTGGCTGTCGGCCAAGATTTGAACGTGCCCAGTCCAGTAGTTCCTCTCATGTCAAGGCGATGCCGAGCACACTGCTTGTGGTACTGCAACAGCCTAGAAGATGGTTTGGTTGTGTTCAATGTCCCGTGTGTCAGTGGCGTTCATGCCCATGAAGCTTTATACGAACGACCTACGGTACTGTTAGCATGCCTCTGCGCAAGCTGTCAAGTGCCAATATAACCCAATCAATGCTTGAAATGACACAAGAAATAGAGTCACGACGGTGGATACTCTAATCGCCTTTTCATTGTCCTCCGCAAGGATCTTGATGGCCTGCTTGACGTCTTCTTTCAGCCTCCTTGACTGCACGGAGAATCTGTTAAACTCTTCTCACCGGTCCTCTAAAATTCTGTGCTTCTTCCAGACCTCATATTCCGCAAGACACATCTCCGTCCTCGCTGTAGTAATACCACGAAAAGATCCCGGGTACAGGAGGCTGACGACGTAGTCATAAGCCATCCCTATCTGCGCCTTGGTCAACGCCGTTAGAGCGTCTAGTTCCTCTTGGAACCCCTGCATGTCGAGAAAGACGCGCCGCTGCAGTCGGCGGCTAACCCGCCCCCGCAGAACGGACAAGTATATTTGATATGTCTGTATTATGTCCTGGCCCTAGTCGCCCGACAGAGTAAACAAGTGAAGGCTGTGTAAGAACGCCATGGCTAGGAAATGAATTTCTTCGGTCTGGATCCGGAGGCGATGGTCCTCGGTCCGGGAATTTCGAGCGCTAAAAGTAAGATGTACTCGTGGTGGATATGCAGATGGGGCAAGATGGTACTTTTGGGATTGTCGTGCGGCCTCTTGAACTTGGAGTCGATGAATCCCTCGTGCGATGAGCTCTGGGGGTGAGACTTCGATGCGTCAAAAGAACCTGGTGCCGTTCGGGAAGCTTGATCCGTACCCGACGGTTCGTAATTGGCGGAAACAACATGTGGCATTTGCCTCCCGTAGAGAGGATCGATAATGATTCTGTTCCCCTCCACCAAGCCGCGGTAACCCTCGACTCGGCTCTCCTGAGTTTTTGGGTTTTGTCGGCTTACGAGTGAACCTGACTCAGTGGCTGTCCACGGACAACCTCCTCGATTGATGGGCGCTGGTTGTGAGACCCCGGGGCACCAGGAGCTTCCTGTGATACTCGCAGAGCCTAATCTGCATCTAATGGTTCCGGATGGACCGGAACAATACCTGGTGTTTCTCTTTCGTAGGTAGAGTCCACAGTGACTCTGTCCATAGAAACTGAACTATTGCTATCACCACTTCGTTTCGCCCAGATGCTTGGTCTTGGTGAGGTCACGAGGGGACCGGATTCAAGGGGCTTCTTCCAGACTGACGGAGGCGCAGAGCGGACAATATCACGCTGACGAGGATCACGGACGTCCACCGTCTCTGGTAGAGGGCTTGATGTGCGTAACCATTGCTGTATCATCCCGGATCGCGCATTCGCGGAAGGAGGGGACGTCAGCTGATCATCGATAGTCGAATTCAATCCCACTTGTAGCCACTGTGTGTGGTGGATCTCGAATGGATCCCTTAGTGCAGCTTCAAAAGTGGGATGTATTGCTGGGCCAGCCGAAGGTGTCAACCGGCTCAGAGTCGAATTGTATGGTGCAGCTCGGCCAAAGCTGTACGGTAGGCTATTGTTCAATCCGTATAGACTATCGTCTGGTATAGGGCGAAATGATCTTGCTTTACCTAGTGCCGCAGGTGTTGTTTGTCTCGGCATCGGAAATTGATGGCCGCCATTGTGGATTTTACTTTCCTGTTGAAGGCGTGGTCTTCGATAGAAATCAAGAGACACGGGATGAAGGGCTGAACTACCTTTACAACCTATCAATTCTGCCAGGCACGGTATGATGGTTCATGGCCCGATCCCTAGACCCGCTGCGGTTTAGAGGATAAGGCAGTGTGTTCGAATGATGAGGATCCCATGAGTTCCGTGACGGGGATATGGAGCTCCAAGCTTTAGAATAATACCGACACATCCTCTCACTTGGCAATATCCATATAATATCTATTAGTAATACAAAATTCCGGGTTATTAATTGATGTCTCCTCGAGTCCACTATGATTTAGGTTTTCGGGGTTAAGGAGTTAAGAAGCGCAAATCTCCTCATCCATCGTTCGGACTTAACCAAAACAACGGCAGATCAAGGCTCTGGACTCCGATGCGTTGGATAACGTGGATCCACTACTGATATCACCTTCCAGCTAGGAGAACTTACAAGTTTCGCATTTATAATCAAGTACCCCTGAAGGATGCCTAGTTTCAAGTCGTTTACAAATAGCTTATATGCGTACATTCGGTGGCTCTGGGGTGGAGTATTAGAAGAGGGAGCTACAGTCGCTCAGAAATAGGCTCCTAGAGTTTCACAAACCCCAGACTTTCCGCCGACCGGAAAATATGTCTATACTCGTCGTAGGTGCCGGGGAGCTTGGGCTGGCGGTCCTCAATGGCCTCTCCCAGCATCCCAGCCGCGGCACCGCCAATATCTCTGTCCTCCTCCGAAAAGACGCCATCAACTCCGAAGCCCCTTCAAAGAAAGAACAGATCACAAAGATTAGAGCCCTCGGCGCCGACATCGAGTCCGGTGACTTTGTCAATGACCCGTCCGGTCTCATTCCGATATTCAGAAAATATGACGTCGTGATGCAGTGTGCCGGCTACGGCATGCAGTCTGGCACACAGATCGGCGTGACTAAAGCCGTCCTTGAGGCAGGCGTCCCGCGCTACTTCCCCTGGCAATATGGGGTCGATTACGATGCCATCGGGACGGGTAGCTCCCAGTCGCTGTTCGACGAGATGCTACAGGTGCGAGGACTTCTCCGGTCACAGGTCAAAACAAGCTGGACGATCATCTCTACCGGGCTCTTCATGAGTTACCTCTTTTTGCCGGAATTCGGGGTCGTCGACCTTCCCAATCGAACGGTTCGGGCGCTTCGGGACTGGGATAATACCGTTACGGTCACTCTTCCGAAAAACATTGGAACCATGGCGGCTGAGATGGTGTTCAAGCCGGAGGACACCGGGAACAGAGTTGTGTACATTGGAAGCGAAACAATCTCCTACGGGCGTCTGGCCGGTGTATTAGAGTCGAACCTTGGTACCAAGTTGAAGAGGGAGTTATGGGACTTGGTATTCCTGCAGAAGAACCTTGAGGAGGAACCTGAGAATCTCTGGGTACAGTATCGAAATATCTTTGCGAAGGGCGTGGGAGTTTCGTGGCCGAAAGAAGAGACGCTGAATCACCGGAGAGGGGTACGTCTGACTGACGTCGGCGCTTACATTGAGGAGAGAAAGGACGGCTTCTTGGATGACTTGCGTTTGTGAGGGTATAGCCGTTAGCTGGAAGAGCGGATAGCTGTGTTGTTTAGTCCCTTTGATACCATTTGACTGCAAATACATTGAAATGATGACTGGGACTATGTTGGAGCAAGAGCACATGCTTTTGTAAGGTCGAGACGTAAGATCGGAAAAACGACTCATATGAACGACGGACCGCTATGAGTGATGATTCTTTGACTTGCATCCTCCCTGTTTCCCTCGTGTCTGGCCTACGGGCGTGATATCATCTGGCCCTCAATATTCCTCCTTCGCGCAGTCTGTAGTCGGTATTCCCGGGCCCCGTCCGCCCCAGGCAGTAAACAGCTGGACGTGGAGTGCTTTTATTCCGCCAACTTGAATCTGTATGTAAACTCGCCATGCCCTATACAACGGAATAGTGGAACCCTGATTCACGGAAACGCGTAATTGGAAGCCGTTAAGGGTCGCAAAGCTACATTCGGCGTCCTATCGCGAGACAAATCCTTGGTGCCAGTGCCTTGGGTTGGCTGTCGTACGTATACATGATGGTTTGTAATGGACTGGAAATTCATTCATGATCCCCAAATCATTGCCGATATTGTAGTCGGCAAGCAAGCGTGAGGTTGGGATTTGTCGTTGTTTTTGACCAATGATCCGAGTAGCTTTCCGTTCTTCCCGAGATGCGGGGTTCGAGCTACTGCAACTGGCTGACAGCGGGGTTGACTTGGTCTCGGATGTAATCTAATAAACTCCGGCTTGCTCGATGAACATTGACGTCAACGTCAGTTCTGGAATCTGTTATAAAGACCACAAAACTGCCATCTAATTGCGCAGTTCCAGATCTTCGGCCTACAGACCATCATCTAGTCCGCCATAAACCACAGCTGCCCACCATGGTGAAGACATTTCCTTTCGGCAACATCACTGTTCCGTCGCCCGGCTTCGGCGCAATGGGACTCAGCTTCGGCCTCGGGTCGAACTTGAGCCTTGAAGAGGCTGAGCCTGTCCTCCTAAAGGCAATCGAGCTTGGCTGCACATTCTGGGATACTGCCGTAAGACCCCTGTCCGGCATCATATTGCGCCATCGGTTACTGATATGTTCTAGGTCGTGTACAAAGCCGGCGTCAATGAAAAGCTCCTTGGCGATTTCATCCGCAAGCACAACGTCCGCGACAAGGTCTTCAGTAAGTTAACAACTGTTTCTGATTTTTTCTAACTGTATTTGAGCACTGACCATGCGTGTCCAATAGTCGCTTCGAAGTGCGGGTTCGATGTTTTCGGAGACGGCTCAGTCACCAACTCCGCGTCGCACATAAAGCAGTACATCGAGGGTACCATTGAGCGGCTTGGTTTCACCCCCGACCTTTACTACCTGCACCGGATTGACCCTAGTAAGTGATTCAGCCAAAATTTCAGATTCTTCGCGTCCCGTGCTATACTCATCATATATTTCCAGAGACCCCACTCGAAGAGTCTATCACCGCGCTTGATGAAATTCGGGCGCAGGGTAAGACCAAGTACATCGGACTCTCCGAGTGCTCTGCCGCGACTCTACGAAAGGCGAATTCCAGTAAGACAGACCCTACTCTATGGCATGGCCATGTATCATTGTTGCTAACCTGTGTGATAGTTGCAAAGATTGATGCTCTCCAGGCCGAATACTCGGCCTTTGAGACGGTGCACGAGACTGATGGCCTAATCGATGCCGCGAGGGAGCTCGGAGTTGCATATGTCGCCTACAGCCCCCTAGGTCACGGCTGGCTAGTTGACAACTTCGACTACAAGAGCCCCGATGACTTTAGCGAAGGTGACTTTCGCCGCTCATGTAAGTGCTGATACCGGCCTCCGTTCCTCGGAAGACTACATGGAAATGCTAACTATTCGCATAGCCCCCAAATTCCAAGGTGAAAATTTTTACAAGAACAAGGCCATCGTCGAGGAAATCAAGAAGCTCGCCGTCCGCAAGGGATGCACTCTTCCTCAGGTCGCACTCGCGTGGGTCGCGGCTCAAGGGTTCATCGCCATCCCGGGCACCACAAAGCCCAAGCGCCTGGAGGAGAACTGGGCGTCGCGGGATATCGAGCTCACCGACGAGGAAAAGGCGGAGATGAGGCGTATTGTCGAGCAGGCGAAGCCGGAAGGGAACCGTTATGGCCCGGCGCACCAGGCAATGGTCGGCCACTAATGCCTAGTGGTATGGAATTGATATGGAATCGAGAGCGAATAGACATGGCTAATTGACTACTATCACATCAGTGACTTGTCCTGGATGATGCCTTTAGTGGATCTACTGTTATCAGCCATGTGGGCAGAAACATTAGTTGGGGTTCTCAGGGCCTCACTAGAATAAATCATTGACTGTCGTTATATTCACTGATCCTGGCACTACGTATTAATTCCTGTTTCAGCTAGTGCGGTCGCTTGGGACATAGTCAAAATCAAAGGGACGGAAAGAGCGCGTGGCGAGGTGGAGCATCTCGAGCCTTATCACATTCCCCTTCAACGACAGAAGAAAGACCCGCCCTCGCCGGCAGGACCCCAGATTCAGAGCATCTAGTTCAAAATGTGTATGTAATTGCGACACGATATAGTCAGTAGTAACTCTATTATTACTGCCATCGAAGAGTAGGTGAATTGTCGTCTCAAGGTTATGACTTAACATGCCGATCCTTTGGTATCCTCTACTTCTTCATCCACTGGTATGGATCCCCCATATACCCCATCCAGGTGTGCATGGTCCAAGCTTTAGCTCCTTACGGTCCTCCCATGGCAGCAAGTTCCAACCTTGAAGTGAATAAAATGATCTATCAAAACTCCAGAGTTTGCACGACAGCTCCTTGCTTCCCAAGACGCAAAGCTGCAATCCAAGGCACAGACGTCGCATGCCAGGATCAGAAGTCAATCACGTAGGGCTGCATCGAATCGTCAACGCTCGGCCATGATAGTTCCTCTTGAAGGATGACGGCCGGATCAGACGGCCTAGCAATCCGTAAGTGGCATAGATCAACGTCTGTCGGACGAAAAGTGGGGTTGTCTCCACAGAAGGATGCGATAGTGAGGCATCGCAAATGCGACTGCGGCCCCTGCGCAGGCGATGGGGTTCGAGGGCCGGGGGGTTCGACCTCTTTTTTATGGGGCAGACGGAAATTGGGATGCACCTTGCTGCATCATATGTCAAATAAATACCGCGCAGCGAGGCTGAGCTAACAGTCGTACCTCGGATCCTTTTTCTTCCTTCGTCCCTCTCCTTGTGGATATTGTCTTTTCTGTCATCCGGGCCCTCATGTAAAAACCGGAACCATAGTCCTCACAGGGATCCGTTCTCCGACATGGCGACCGCCGTCGTGACCTCCTTTGCGTCGAACCCCCTCACGACGACCTTCACCCGCCCGGAAATCTGCTCCGGTATCCACCGCTTGGGGTTCCTCTCCGTCGTCGATATCGACTCGTCCTGCCTGCCGGATGGCTTCGACCCGGAACCGACGGCGTACTTCTCCCCCGGCCTCGAGTGTCCCGCCGGCTATGTGAGCGCGTGCCACGACCATACGGGCGTCGAGTCTATCACGACAGTCACCTGCTGCCCCGTCGTGGAGGATGTTACGCTCTCCTGTGTGACGGCGAGCACCCTGAAGGACGAATGGGAGAACCTGTTTTGCACGTGGATCGCGCCTAAGGACGGGACCGAGCTGCCAATCACCTTGAGCAACGATGGCGTCACAAGTACCGACAAGGTCGGGTTTGAGAGTCCTGGTGGGCTAAATGCGTATGGCGTGCGCATGGTATACCAGAGCTCCGACCTCGAGTCCACGACCTCGTCCGCGACAAAAACCAATACGGCCGATGTACCTGCGGATACCGCTGAGGACGGTTCGATCGAGGATGCCGAAGATGACGATGACGGCGGTGGTCTGTCGACGGGCGCCAAGGTCGCCATCGGGGTTTGTGTACCAGTTGGTGTGATCGCCATCGCCGCGGCAGCATTCCTCTTGATGCGGCGGCGGCGGAAGAACAAGGGGGCCAACGGGGCAATAGAGGTGCCTGGATCCACACCACCTCCCGCGGCGATGGGTGGTGCAATGGCGCAACAGCCGGCGCCATCCGAGGGAGCGACAGCGCCTTCGGCGTGGAGTGGTGCCATTTCGCCGGCGGCGGCCCCCGCGCAGGAACCGACGCCGCCGTCGGTATGGGGCGGCGAGATGTCGTCCGTACCGCCGTCGCGTGATTCGAATTCGCCGCCGGTTTGGGGCGGAGGAGCCATGCCCCCAGGGCCGCCGCCGCAGGAACTCGATAACACTAGGGCTCCCGCCGAGCTCTGGGGGGACACTCCCCGGTAGAGGGACACCTGTAACTGGATTACCTGTCACACCCTAATTCGTACGATTCGCAATGGACTACGCCCAAGCGAGCTGCCTTGTCGAATTCGGGGTCAGGTGTTTAAGTCATGGGCGATCTGGAGCGCGAAGGCATGTGTCATCTATCCCAAGATTTTCACTGCCTTCTACGAGGTATTATGTCAAAGGAAGGGTCTTTATTTGAGCGTTCGTGTGGCCCAGGATTGTGCTAGCCTAATTAGGTGGTGGCATTGTGGACGAGCACTATCCTTTCGTTTTCTTTTTATCTGTGATCTCCGTACATATATTGATACCGACTGACAGTTTCAAATGGGATGAAGGAGTGGCTCAGGAGGGGGAAAACCTCGAGGGCCTTGTAAACCATGCTTGGAAATGGCCTGTGTGAGCTTGGATGCCGGGCAAGCTTTAATTGTGTTTTAACAAGGATCCATCCGGCCAGGTCATATCAGATCCGGGGTAGATCAAGCGCGGAATCAACGTCGCACGTTTGTCTGTTTGTGGCTATTCAGTAGACGGCTCGAATTTAAAAGTGCCACTTTAATGATATGTAGGCTAGCACGTATCTCGAACACTAGCCCTAGCCTTGCGCTGCCCTACAAGAGGCCTCGGGAGGGCTGTTAGTTGAACAACATGAGTCCAAGCGCTTCACTGGGAAAAACTGAAGGCCTAAAGTCACGACACGCCTAGTTGTTGACCCGCTTTGTCTCTGGTGTGAGCTCAACTACACGACATTGTGTGCACGCTTTATTACATTGCGAACTTGGGCCGCGTACGGCACCCCGTTTTAAAACCCGGCCATTGTAGGGGCAAACATAGTGTACTATTTATTTACATGAGGACTTTATTCGAAGCTCGCCGAGCTATCGGCGTCCCACCAGGGGAGATAGAGTTGCCTACTTCCACGAGGTAACGTTCCTCGCCCCTTATAGGGCCACCCTAAACCCGACCACCTAAAAACTGACCCTCCCTCCAACCCAATTTACCAACACTCTATGATTCAACAATAATACACTCTTCTAACTCATTAGTTGATTTGGGGCCGCTGTATCACTAGATCATCCTTGAGGTCAAAAGTAACAGTCTCTCCGTCAATGCTAGTAACGCTAGACTAGTGTAATGCCCAGCCTTTGAATCGTGTCGTCCCCGCGCTCGCTATCGTCGACACTGAGACATATTGCTCTTGCTCCGCCCGTGGCTGGAACAGGTGGTGGAGGTAGGAAAGCTACGCGTGATACAAGCAGGGGCTGGGGAGAGCATGGGTTGCGAGCAGGGAGGCTCTAGGTGAAGCCTGAGGTCATGGTGCATTGGCTGGTGGGGCTGGCGCTTTCCATCACAGGATGTAACTGTGCGAGGAAGCTGATGGGCCGCGTGCTCTGCTCCTACCACCGGCTCTCAGTCTCCGCAATTAGCTATCCAACCTCATTGAGTGACCAATTCTGCACGTACAGGTGTGAATGTCTACTAAGGGAAAGTGCCGTCCTTCCCTAGGTCAACTTTGCAAATGAGTAGAGAGAAATCCTTCATGTATCTGGATGACACCGCCAGTGATAACGGGCCCTGCTCCGACAGCTCCATCCAGTTCGCCTCGTAGAGCTTGGGCCCGATCAGGAAGTTGTATTCTACCATACTTATACTAGACTCGGACTTCTAGAGGTCTAGGTAGCGTTCCAACTAATATCAACCTATTCAAGGGTTCGCGACACGGTTTCCGCCGGTACGGGGCCCTAATGGAGGTGGCGAGGTGGGACAAGGTCAAGGTCGGTTTTGGAATCGAGGCATCGCTACAGGGTGGTATCAGTAACTGATAGTTGATCACAAGACACGGGACAATTACCTTCATTGTCCATATGGCGACGGATGGCGGTGTATGAGCCGCGGGCGCCTCTACGCGTCTATACGAGCCCATTCCCGAATACGAGGGAGTCAAGGTCGGAACACCACCGCTGCCACCCAAGGCACCCGCCTGCCCTGCCTCGAGGTTTTGGGTGCCGCACGTCAGCGACAGAGATAGTTGGGGATGAGGATCGTAAGACAGAAGTTCAGTACTACTACGATTTGTGTATCAGCGTAGTCTAGATACGTTTGTACAGTTATCGTTTCATTACGTGTGTCCAAGTCCTTGTTGAAGATATACGAGTGCTCGGTTTATGTCTATTTAGCAGATGCATAACTGGAATGCTTTAGGGCCTTGATTCGTGACGCTGGATGGAAAGAGAGCTACTTTGATTATGAGTGGGATTGAGTACAAGGTTTGTATATGGCACAATGTCTAAGGTATATTACATGAAGGAATGGAGGCAGCCTCTGGAGGGAAGATGAGGGCTAGTCTAAAGCCTGTGCCTCGCACATCTTTCGGTACATCCCCCCCTTCGCAATGAGCTCCCGATGCGTCCCCATCTCCGCAATCTTGCCACCATGGAACACGAAGATGGCATCCGCATCCCTAATCGTGCTCAACCGATGCGCAACCGCCACCGTTATTCTGTCTCCCTCCTTCGCCGCGTCCGCAAGCGCAGCCTGCACAACCTTCTCTGACTCGGTGTCCAGAGCGCTAGTGGCCTCGTCTAGAAGCAGAATCCGTGGATTCCGGATCAGGGCCCGTGCAATGGCGATGCGCTGCCGTTGACCGCCGGAGAGCTGCGTCCCGTTGGAGCCGGCCTGCGTCGCAAGGCCGTCCGGCAAAGACGATACAAAGTCCCAGGCGTTGGCGGCGCGGAGTGCCGCCTCGATTTCGGAGTCAGGGGGTGGGGTTGTTATGGTGGCGTCTGGATCGTCAATGCCGAGAGCGATGTTCTCGCGAATGGTGCCCCGAAAGAGGGTTGGTTCTTGCTGGATGAGGGCGACGATTCCGCGGTAGAGGCGAGGGTTGAGGTCGGTGATAGGGTCCGAGGAGATGGTGATGCTGCCGGTTGTAGGATCGTAGAAGCGTTCTAGCATGGCAATCATAGTTGATTTGCCGCAGCCTGATGCTCCGACAAGGGCGATGAACTGGCCCCTTTCGACCTGTAATGGGGGGTTAGGTGCCATGTGGATATGGATATGTAGGACTTATCGAGGAGACTTACGGTCATATCGATTCCCCTAAGTACCATCGTGTCCGGACGAAGAGGGTATGAGAAGCGAAGATGGTTCAAGCCAATGGGACCGCCGGACTTAGGACCCTTGTCGTGGTTTTCTGGTGTCTCTCGAATGGTCGCCTGTAGATCCCGCAGCCAAAAGTAGTAATTCGCAGCATTGATGCCCTTGACGATACCTAAAAAGCCCTGTTAGTTGTGTGCAATCCTCGATTACTCTGGAGGTCACGGGGCTCGCATACTGGATGAGAACATGAACACTAAAGCAGTGGCCTGTCCTGCGTAGAACACTCCCATGAACGCGACGAAGAAGTCGTACATTGAAACGTTGCCGTCTGAGAGAAGCTTGCAGCCGTACCTGTATCAGCGCGTTAGTAGTGTTTCGAGCGGTGCACAAAAGCCCAACTAACCAGAAGCCCAGAGCCATGAACCAGTACTCAACCCCCTGGGTGACGGCAAACCAAAACATCGTGCGGAACAGTTGCGCCTTGGACCCGTTAACCGCACTGTCGAGCTCCGCCGTGTACTTGTCTAGAACAGACTTCTCGATCGCGAGGGAAGAGACGGTGCGGATGGCAGTAACCGCCTCGGATGCAATAGACGCGCTAGCAGAAAACCGCTTCGAGTTATGCCTATCCAACTTGGCATCCGACCGGATTTTCAGGTACCCGGCGCTCACCATTGGCGGTAGGCCCGCGAAGACGACGACAAGACCGAGATTCCAGTTGTGTGCGATGGCCAGGATGCCGGACGCAGCGAGCTGGACAAAGGCGATGAAGACTAGCCCGACGTTGTAGCCCATCAGCTCAAAGACAGATTGCGCGTGGGAGTCGACGCGGCTTGCGAGGGCGCCCGTGTCGTTTTCCTTGCGGTCAAAGAACTGGAGGTCTTGGCGGAGGAAGTCGGAGAAGAGGGTCTTGCGGAGCTTGTGGTTGAGTTGCTGGACAGTATCGTCAGTGTATTTGGACACAGCAGAAACAGAGAAAACTGGGGCTCCGTCGTACCTGAGCTATGACGTTTGTCGCGTGGCCCATTATGAAATAGACAACTAGGCATCCAGCGGCTAAGACGACGAACATTGCCGAGTAGAAGTCGCCGCGGTCTGTCATCGCCGAGCCAGTGAGCGTGAACACCTCCATGACATTCGCTAGCAGAAGAGCTTGGCCAGGGAACAAGGCACCCGATACTAGACATGACCCGAAGGCGAAGAAGTAGGCCCAACCGAGCTCGGGAGTCTCCATGAAGAGTTTGAGTATGGTGGTGAGGACCCCCATCTGCTTGTGGTGGCCGTAGTTGTCGCGCTCCTTCTGAGCCTCCATTCGGCCCTCGACGGAGCTGGCGTAGCGGGTAAGGGTCTTTGTGAGATCGGCGGGGTCACCATCAGCGCCGGCGGCCTCCTCTTCGTCCCCTGCGGTTGTTGAACTCGTTTCAGAGATAGTGAGGTTCTGAATCCTGACTAGCCTGGCGTAAGTACCATCCTGCTTGATGAGAGACTCGTGCGTGCCCTGCTCGATGATGCGGCCCTTTGTCATGACAACAATGTTGTCTGCCTTGCGGATTGTCGCGAGCTTGTGAGCGATGACGATGGTGGTTCGGCCTTCGGAGGCCTTGTCTAGTGCCTGTTGGACGATGCCCTCCGCGTGGGGATCCAGCGCACTTGTGCTCTCATCGAGCAGCAGGACCTTTGGTTGGGAGATTACGCTCCGGGCAATGGCCACGCGCTGTTTCTGGCCACCTGAGAGTAGACCGCCGCGCTCTCCGACTTGGGTATCGTACCCGTTCGGGAGTTCGGAGATGAAGTCGTGGGCAAAGGCCATCTTGGCGGCTTCCTTGACCATCTCCATCTTCTCCTCCCTCGGCGAGTGTTCCCATTGTGTCCCGATGAGACCGTGGCAGATGTTCTCAAAGACGGTGCCGTGGAACAAGACAGGCTCCTATGAATATGTTTAGCTTACGATGATGGGTTGTATCAGAAATGAACAACCCACCTGTTGCACCAACCGGATATTCTTGCGGAGCCAGCTTAACTTCAGCTGGTCGAGTGGACGTCCGTCGAGCTTGATGGAGCCGGAGTTGGGGTTATACCACCGCTCGATCAGCCCGACGATTGTGCTTTTTCCAGAGCCGGATTGACCCTGTGGCTGTTAGTATGTGGCGGGTACTGAGCAACGAAAGAACTTACCACCAGGGCGGTTACCTTGCCAGAGGGTGCAACAAGAGAGAAGTTGTCCAAAACCGTGACCCCCGGGCGGGTAGGATAAGCAAAGTTGACATTTTCCAACTCTATATGGCCAAGGGTCTCGGCAGGCTCTTCTCCCGCCTCGTCAAAGGGATTGATGTCTGATTTCCGGTCAATGAGTTTGAAGAGCTGCGCAGCGGATGAGCCTGCCCGAGAAAAATCTATAGTATAGGGCGCGAGAGTGGTGAGGCTGATTGCAGCGATCACCACGGAAAGCAAGACTCTGCAGACTTGGGGTCAGCAAGCGCGATGGTAAGGCTGATCTAGGACGCATACGTGAAGATTGTACCCGAGTCCTCAATCTCTCCCCTGGCCATCATCCGGATACCCTGCCAGAAGGCGAGCCCGAAGCCAAGGTAGATGATTGTATACTCGGCAGAGAAGAGCCCTCCCAGCAGCGGGCCGTTCTTCTTCCCAATATTGTGAGCATCTTTGAGGAACTCGTCGAACCTGTTCACCAACCTAGCCCGCATCTCAAACGCCTGCACGGTCCGGATACTCGCCAGTACTCCCTCCGCGTATGAATTCCCCTGCGCGTGGATGTCAAGTATTCTGGTCTCGTTCGCCGCTTGTAGCGACGCTACGACGCCTATGACGATTATTATCGCGGGGGCGATACATAGACAGATGAGCGTCAGCTTCCACTGCACTACGAACGCAACGATGAAGGCCGTGACAAAGGCGGAGAGGCCCTGGAACATGAGGCCGAGCTTCTCGGAGATGCCGGCCTGGATGAGGCGGCCGTTGGAGGTAGCTTGCGTGGCGATTGAGCCAGCGGAGCCGAAATCGTAGAAGGCAACCTCTTGGGAGAGGGCGGCTCTGAGATAGGCATGGCGGATGTTTCGGACGACGCGGCTGGCGGCGTAAGTGAGGAGGAGGTTGTATACGAAGGGGAGGACAAATCGGCCGATGCCGAGATAAACGAAGTAGAGGCTAGTGCAGGATTAATACCTTGAACTGAAACGGGCGACGGTAGCGCGGTCGGAGATGTTGAAACTCACGCGAGCTCGCCGGCCTCGTCGAGGAAGTCGTGCGGCTCAGACTTCCCCGTGGTAAAGTCTACGATGACGGTGATGAAGGCGCCGAAGATGAGGTTCTGCAAGGCAATACCAGCACCGGAGGCTATTGCGGCGAAGATTGCGATACCCTGGAGGGCATACTCGAAGTTACCGGCGAACGTGAATATTCTCTAGAATGGCGTTAGCCACAGTGGCATCGGCCTTTCTTTTCCGTGGTCGAATCCCCACCAAGTAGCCGCCATGGTCCCCGTCCTCCGCCTCCCCTGATGCGCCGGGGTCGTGCTCTGTCGTAGCAGGGCGCGACGCCGACTCGCTGTCGCGGTGGGGCCTTCCGGGTTGCTTCTCGCTCGGGGGTTCCGGCTCTGTAGCCATATTGGTGATGGCGAAAGCCTGACCTCGCGGCAGTGGAACGAGCGAGAGAGTGATGCAGTCTCCCACGGAGAACCGGTGCTGTTCGATAATGAGACGGAGAGTCTCAAGGCATGGACGCTGTGGGTTTATGTACAGAGAAGCCCGAACTTTTGGGGGCTTGACTAGGAGAGCCTTGTCCGTCAAAAAGAGTCGCGAGTTCGGCGGTTTTCCTTGGAATGTGAAGAACTCGCGGCGCACAGCAGCAAAAAGTTTCATGGCGACAACGGCCCGTCCAAGACCTCTGTTTCACCGGATTAAGCTGCGCCGTTGATGGGACCCACAGGGTCGGTCTTGGCTCCAGATTTATTCGGCTGCCTGCCATTGTGACCAATCAAGGGTGGTGCTGATGCAATAATTGACCCGCAGGCCGATCAGACGTGCCCCGTAATCGTTTTTCGTACTCTGGGGTTCCGGCGTTTCGGGCCCCGCGGGCCCCGAAAGGCACTGAGCCTTCCGGCGTGCGTCATCACCCGCGGTTCGGCGTCCGCGGACGCCACAGATAACGGATGGGTTTGGGAGTCACAAGGCCCTAATCCATCATACCACCGGAAGCGCGGAGTCCAGAGAGTTCAGGTAGGCACGGAGTCCACTGCTGGGCTGCGCAAGTTTCATTTGTCAAGCATAACGGCCACATTGGCTTTCCCGAGATATTTCTACACAGGGAAGTCTCTGACTATCACCAGCCGGCTTACATTAACCCGAGCGGAAAATACGTTTACCTCGTGCCCCATGACTACTCCCTACACATGTTGGAAGGGTCTAACGGTCAGTAGCAGATAGGGGAGTCGAGCCGCGCTTCTAAGACCGCGGAATCGCTAAGATATGATACCGCCAGTTTACCATGGCCAGCGCCATGACATAGCTTTGCAGGGTATCCTTCGTGATGGCTGTAGACACGGAATTTGTAGCCTCACCCGAAATGCCGTCAGCCTAATAGGGACGAATGATAAAGCTTTAGATGGAGGGATGGGTGACTAAAGGACACTTTCTGAGTTCCGCGATAGATAGCTATATCTACGCCTCCTCGAGGGTACGTTCTTCGCGACATTGTCATTCGTATGTTCCCGCGGAATCTAGGCCTGTGGATTCCACGTGCTCTCATATCTTGATTACAACCTTTCCCACGTGCTTGCCCGAATACAGGTACTCGCATGCGGCACGCGACTCACTGAATGGGAAAACGCGGTCAATGATCGGCGTGAGGGCGACCTTGTGCTGCTCAAGGAACGCGTTGAGGCGGATAAAATCTTCCTTGCCTCCGACCTTGATGCCCCTACGCTCAGTCAGTACCTGTTGCCAGGGTTCGGTGCCCAGACATTCATCGCAATCCGCACTTACCGCACAGATGCCTGCTTGCTCATAAGACCCAAGAGGGCGTTCGGGTCCCAGTCGGCATTAAAGCCGTCCAAGAAGCCCACGAGAGAGATGTGGCCGTTCTTCCCGCGTAGGGCGTCGATATCCTTGAGGATAGACGCGGGACCAGTGTTGTTAACGACAACGTCGACACCACGACCGTTTGTGAGCCGGCGAGCCTCAGCTGACACGTCCGGAGTGGCCTTGTAGTTGATGCCTTGTACCGAGGGGTGGAGCCTCTTGATGGCGGCTAGCTTCTCGTCGGATGAGGATGTGATGATTGGCTGGACGCCCGCGGTGATGCACAGGAGAAGGGAAAACATGCTCACGCCTCCAGTGCCTGATCCGCCAAATGGTTAGGAAAACAGCAAGCACGGCTGGAGAAAGGTTAGCGGGCTGGGACCATCTCTAACCTTGAAACAGAGCGCTCATGTTTTTGCCTGACGTCTCGCTCGGGAAATTCAACGACGTCCATGCAGTAACACCAGCGCAAGGAAGGGTGGACGCCCGCGTGAAAACGATCTCGTTAGCAAAACATCGATGAAAATGACGGAACCATGGACACGAACCTCCTCCCAAGACAAGTACTTTGGCAACTGAACTAGCTGCTTCGCTTCGAAGACTGCATATTCGCGGAGGACGCCATCGACGTCGCCGCCAAGCGCGCAGACACTCTCGTCAACATCCTTATCAAGATCATTGAGATCGAATACTGGCGCGACGTGATCACCCAGTTTAAAGTCTTTGACCTCGTGGCCTACAGCCACGACCTCGGCGGCGCAGTCGGATGCGACGATGCCCCGCTCGATAACCTCTATGGGGTATCGACCATGGAGCATGCCCACATCGCGAAAGTTCAGGGACACGGCGTGGATCTTGATCACGACGTCGTTGGGACCGAGCTCCTTGGGCAGGGTTTCGGTCGCGGTCTCAACGGAGAGAGGCAGGTCGCCGGTCGTCCGTCTAATGGATTGGTACTTTTCCGGGTAGGTCATTTTCAAGAACTGAGCGAGATGGGATCAACTGATTTTTTGGCTGATTTCAAGGTTCGATAGCAGTATGGTAAGCTTATAGGCATGCGAGGCCGGTTTGTTGACTTTCCATTCGGACCTTGGGAGTACAACATCATCACGACGAGTGGTACTGGTATATGCCGGAGTTCCGCGCTGATTAATACCTGGAATCTCATATTTGTAATCAACATCCAGAACCCGACAGAGCCCCACTTCCATCGAATAGCTGTCTTGCTTTCCATGGTACTTCGTAGAGTCAAGGAAGGGAAATGAGTAGCAGGCCTCGCCATAAACGTTTCCCATGTCTTCGTGCTGGACCCAATCCGCGGTTAGGAAGAGGCCAAATCGACTAATAGGGTGTATCTTCTGGTATGACCCCGCTAGCATAGCTATGTATGGCCTAGTTGGCGTAGGGAATCAACCAGGCATCGGCAGGTGTAGCTGTCCCAAAAATGTACATTTACTTCTGTATATCCGTAAACGTTGGCGGAATTCCGCCCTAGACTTAATCCCCACTTCTGAGACCAAACTAGTATTGCTATAGAGGGATCAATTATAACGTCAATCTCCCCTGCTCATTTGTCCATTTGGATGAAGAATTCGGAAACGTCTTTGTATCCTAGCTTTAATTAAGTAGGCCCAAAAGT
Organism: Sordariomycetes sp. B11D1; assembly: GCA_025503055.1. Lineage (NCBI taxonomy): Eukaryota > Fungi > Ascomycota > Sordariomycetes > Sordariomycetes sp. B11D1. The sequence goes on along the minus strand of JAMFQS010000042.1, from coordinate 47,896 downwards.
GTGACTCCGTAGTTTAGACGTGAAAGAAGGAACTGCTTCTAGAGATAGGTGTCTGTGGCTCTAGCGAAGCTGAGCCACACCGTCAACTGAACAATCAATCTGATGCCTCAAACACAAGAATAACGAAATCCATCTCCTCGTGGAATCTCTAATACCAGCTCTGGGGGCTGCTCAATATCAAAGATTGACTGGACACCATGCCAACATTCAGCAGCCCCAGCCTAGGCCCCGTTTGCTTCCGAGCCCTCCATAACTGCCTTCTTGGGACGAACCTTCTTTACCTCCACCCAGGTGAATAGGCCCAGAAGTGCAACTCCCGAGATGCCAGCCACAACGGCATATACGATCACACCGGCCTTGCTGTAAGCCGGGGTGTCCTTAGCCAGTGCCAGCCCTGACCCACCGGCCACGATCCCCAGGATCATGAAGACCCGACCGTACCACTTGTGTATCAAGGTCCACGCTGTGGGCCCTCCTGTCCTCTTGAATCTCCAGTGGTGGATAATGCCGAAGAATGGCTGTAGCATAAGGGCGGCGACGACGACTGTTCCAAGGATGGTGTGCGCGTTGTTATGAAGCTACAGAGGTAAATTCAGCAAAGGTGTACAAAAGGTGTCACGCACGGAGATCTTACTCTGTCCAATATGTTTGCCATCTTGATTCCTGTCGCCAACCCTCCCAGCATCATACCCCATCCGACGACCTGACACGCCGCATGGAACCAAATCATGTTCCGAGTTCGGGAAGACCGAATGATGAAGGAGCCGACGGGGAAAACGACGGCAAAGGCGAGGCCCATGAGGATCCCATGTGCTTTGGCCAAGCCGGGAATTTTCGGCAGGTCCTCAAAGATGACGTCGGGGCTCATGCCTGGCGGCAATTGGGCGCCGGGGGGCATTCCTCCCCCGGCCGGGGCGTTTCCGTTGGCTGCAGACATTGGGGCGAGAGAATATAGAGCTATATAGATAAGGTGGCTCAAGAAGCGATTATTTATGTCACAAACGGCTCAAAATACACGATGGGTGGCATAGCTGGTTCAACACTATCCACCATTTCCCACTCTTTATATATCCCCCTGACGTTTACCCTGTCGGGATGACTTGACCCGACCGTCGCATGTCATACCCATTCTTGTCAGCTATCGGGGAGAATATTCTCCCTCTCCACCCATTACCGTCCAGCGGCCATAGCAGAACTCCGTGGCTGACCTGCAGAAGACAAATGTTTAGCGGCGGGATGTGTCCGACCCGAAAGGGAGGGCGGCGCCAAGAGCCAATAAGCATTCATGATTAACAAAACACCGAGATTTGCGAGATTCCCGTCAAGGCGCGCTGCGCCTCATTCTGATTCGCAATTTCAAGTTCCCCCGACATCACGGCCTGAAACGCTCCTCCCATCGCCAAAGATGGTCCCGCAACCTGCCATCATCGCACAGTAACGAAAACACCCGACACATAGCTTGCACCCTTACATACGATGAATGCCACGGACAAATCCGCAGCCACCAGGCGTCCCATCATGCCGTCGGGTCCTGCCGCTGACGTCCCGCCCGGTCTCGTACTGAAGCCTAAAGCGTGTGTGTCTTGCCGGGCGCGAAAGGTGAAGTGCGACAGGGGTACGCCATGCGCGAACTGTTCACGCTGGTCTCTCCGATGCGTTTTTCCGTCGCCTATCAGGAAGTGCCGGCGTGTGAGGAAAGTCGCGAAACTTCCCGCTACATCAGAGGCCGGGGTTGGAACAGAAGATGTGACGAGAGAAGTAGCGCATCAGCTCGAGGCCGCTCTCCGGACCGTGGCTGCTCATATAGACAAGCATGGGGGAGCACCAGGGGCTACACGCACATCTGTCCAGTTACACCAGAGCAAGTCAAAGTCACCCGTCGATGCAGGAAGCTTAGAGACACTCCAGGCGAGTGTGGACAAGATATCTGAGCTCCTGTATAGCCGCGTTAACAGCGCAGGGTCAGCCGATCAGTCTGCCACCTCGCTGTTTACTCGGCTTTCATCCGCCTTAGGCAAACTCCAGTCACACTCTCCCCAGCCTTTCCCCATCAACACACTCCGGCTCGATATCGCTCCGTTTCACCCTTCCCCGCCCCAGGTCCAGCGAGCCTGGTATACCTTCCTTTTGAATATCGACCCACTTGTCAAGATCCTACACAGGTCCACAACCGAGCGAGTCTTGCACAAAGTCGTCAACAATCCCACCTCTCTCAGCAATGGCGAGACGGCTGTTGTCTTTACCATCTACTTCTCTTCTCTCTCGGCCATGTCTGACGCAGAGGCGGAAGACTGTTTTAACATACCGAAACGACAAGCCCAAGCAGTTTACCGGGTCGGTGCCGAGCACGCCCTGATGCAGACGGACTTGTTAACGACAAACGACCTGACGACCCTCCAGGGCTTTGTCCTTTTCCTTTCCTTAGGGCGTTTCACAGACGACGCAACGAGAATATGGGCTCTCACTGGCCTTGTGCGTCGCCTCGATGGGATCACTTCCGCCGGTGCCTCACCATTTGAAGACGAGATACGGCGCCGTCTCCGTTGGGAGTTGTGGTACCTCGACCATCGTGCCCACGAGGATGGAGGAAAGGGCACTGCGCCGCCGGAAACGGGCGGATCGCCCGAACTTCCTCTAAACGTTAGAGACAAAAACTTCGACCCTGCCACAAACGTTGCGCCGTATCCTGAGGTGGCATGGACCGAAGTCAGCTTTTCACTCATCCGCTTCGATATCGCCCGCACCGCCCGCTTAATCGAATTTCTGCCATCGACGCCGCAGAAGCTCGCCCTTATTGACAATTGCGAACAAAGGGTTGCTACCATGTACCTTTGCCACTGCGACGACACCCAGGCCATCCACTGGCTTGCTAGACACGTATCCCATGTCCTCATAATGGAGCTTCGCTTCAAGCTTCTGCGCCGCGAGTCACAGTCCGGCTTTAGCCTTGATCATCAGAGCCTGGCGTCCCAGGCTGTTCAGTACGACCTATTTCTGAAGGCCATGGATATAGTCGACACACCCACGCGGATAGAAATAGAACCGCATGCCAAGCACTGGAGCTGGCTTCTCTCAGGGTACATGCAGTTCCAACCGCTCTCCTTCCTGCTGAGCGAACTGTGCTACCGACATGGGTCGGAAGAGGTAGACAGGGCGTGGCACATCGCTGAACGGGCGATACTACGGCGGAAGCAGAATGATACTTCGAAGAATATGGGTATCCTGCTACAGTTGATGAAACAAGCACGTTTGGAGAGGGAGTTGAGGGCAGGTGCACAGTTGGATATCGGGTTTCCCAAAGTGAGCCAGATGCCATCTGATTCTCCTTCTTCCGGCGCGACCGCTCTGCATACGCCGACGCACCCCGAGCATTTCAGGTGGCTATCACCGAACGGCATATCCTGCCATTCCACGCAAAGCATGCAGTTTGACCGGCTTCAAATACCTACAACGGTTTGCGACGACCCTGAATGGGGCGAGTTCCAGTTCGAAGTTGAGGATGCCCCTGATATCCCGCTTGACTTTAACTTTAATGAAGAACATCTTTTGGTGGACCAGGAGGATTGCGGTAGCATGTATCTGGCACAGTCAGCTTGAGATAGCCTTGGACCCTGTGAATGTAATACGGAGTAATAGCGGAAGGGGTTGGATTGGGTCCACGATCGATTATAATGTACGGTTTGTTTTCCATGAGCTAGTACGGCAGTTTATCAGCAGATGACACTTCAAGAGATAAATTGAGCTTCGAAATCGTATCAAGCGTGAAGTTATGACTGTTACTCGGACTAGAATCCAAACGCTCCCTGTGCTCTCCGCTTCCATATGGAACGAAGTGTGTTTTGAAAGACCCGTAGTCAATAAAACGGAACCTTGGGCTTCATATCCCTGGGCAGACGGGTCTCTAACGGCCGAGTCAATTGTGGCTGTATCATGTGCCATCGTGGCTTCTCGGTTCGGGTCGTTTGATATGGCGGGTGTCGTCGGTCGTACACTTGTCGCCGAGCTAAATCCGAGGGTATCTCGTACGCTGTACGAAGCTATCGGATGCCATGAGATGTCGATATTTTTCAATACTTCGGGCATCTTCCACGATTGGTCAGGGCTCACAAGTTGAAACTCAGCGGTTGACTTGCATCGTTCTTCTTCTTGTCAGGGTGCCTCAGTTTGGCGAGCAGCTTATAGCTTGCCCTGATCGTCGCGATGTTAGCATTACGAGGTAATTCAACGATACGATAATGATTCCCTGTGGCCGAAGCTAGAGAAAGGTGAGGTGACCTGAAGAAAAGATTGTGGGAAATATATGCCTCAGACGACAAGCGGCATATGTGAAGAGGGACGAGAAGTGGATGGGCCATTTCCGGAGGGTTGGAGTAGACTCTGAGACGGGTTCAGTAGGATATATGAGATTCAAAAGATGTTGATTTTCTTTTATGAAGGAGCTAGGATCGAACTTCTGTAATTTCGCGGGCAATGGATTGCATGGTTGCCTGGCATGGCAAGCTTGTAAGTATTCTAAAGAGGAGTTCGTGTTTTCACAACCGCCCAACACTTTGCAATCATTTTTCTTCCTTTCTACAATCCCTCCTTAGTGGTATCACCTACGCATAATTCGCCGTGGGGATGAGCACAATCCGCGTTCATAAGAAGATGGGAGACGTAGTAGTATCGCATTGTCACGAACTTTCGCTCGATACACCGACATCAAGGACGGGGAAAGTGCCGACAGCCGACCTAAGTAGTATCAAAAGTTCTCGTAAAAGAACAGCCTCGTACGTTGCGCAGTGCATCGATTGAAGGAGAACATAGGGGTTATGTCCGAATAGGGCCCGCAAGCAAAAGGTCTCGGAAGACATGTCTGCTTTCGGAAACTAGCCCCGGCGCTTGCCGATGTCGCTTGCTTTCCCATCTCTAGCCGACCAATCACCCCCTGATCTCGTAAACCTTGGCCCGCATGATGCCCCCACGTCTCAGAGACCTTCGGCCCACTGATTGATAAAGTTCCATCTGATAAGATTGACAATCGGACTGTCACGTCCGGACCCAACCGGGATAGCGTCTCAAAGAGGTGCGGATCTGCAATCCTACATCCAATATTGCCACAGATGCATATCTTGGGTCGTATAGAGTCGCCGCCAAGCGGCCTAGTTCTCCACTCCCCTTGTGTATTTAAAGTCATGAGAGGGGTTCGTGTTGGCTACTATGAGACGCGCAGGCCTTTGAATGGCCTGGGGGATCGGGGAGGGTGTTTCGTGGTTACATCCGCCACGAGGGCCCGTAAGAGTGACAGTAAAATTTCTCTCACGAACGACTGGCCGCGACAAAAGCCCAGACGAGTGAATGGGCCCGATTTATAAGACTCGCTCACCAGCTCTCGAAGCGTTGCCGTCTTGTTCTGTCCAGGACTCCAGATTTCCTCACGCTTCGCCCAAGCCATGGCTACACTTCAGCAGGACATCGCCGGCATCGCGGCTACTCATTCTCCTGTCGATGAAAAGAGGAATAGTAGTCTCGACGACGAGAAAAAGGTTGGAGCGGAGCCAAACGTCACTGCCGAACAACAATCAGAGTCCGGAGAAGAGGAATTCAGGCAAGATGGTGTCGTTAGGATCCAGGCCATCACGTCGGCCTGGTCATACAAGGCCCTAATCATAACCTACATCCTGTTCGTACTTACGGCCGCGCAGTTGGTGATCAGGACTGACGGTCGGTTTTAGGATATACATCTGTTCCTACACGCACTCCATGCAGCAGCAGATGAACACAAACCTTAGCCCCTATGTCACTTCATCTTTCCAGCGCCATGGTTTGACGGCAATGAGCATGATCGTCGCTCGGCTAGTAGCTGGAGTTTCGCAGCTTCCCTTCGCTAAGATTGTCAATATTTGGGGTCGTGCTGAAGGGTACCTCCTTGCCCATTTTCTCTGCTCCTTGGGTAAGCCCCCAACCCAGGCACCAATCTGGCTTCCATGGCATTTCCACCCTACTAACGTCTGGCTGCAAATCGCAGGCCTGATTCTCATGGCCGTCTCCCGCAATGTCGAGACTTATGCCGCTGCCCAGGTTTTCTGGAGTGTCGGCAGCGGTGCCATTGGGTACATTCACACCGTCATTATTTCCGACACAACCTCCCTCCGCAACCGTATGATCATCTACACTCTCAACTCAACAGCATACATTGGGAACTCCTGGGCTGGGCCCATTGTCGCGGAGCTTTTCTACAAGCATAGTACCTTCCGGTGGGCATTTGGAGCATTTGCCATCATATTCCCGATCATGGGGTGCACGGTCTGCGCCATGTTGTGGTGGAACCTGCGGAAGGCGAAGAAGATGGGATTGGTACCGAAGAGGGCGGTTAGCGGACGGAACTGGAAGCAGTCTATCCTGTTCTACTGCGAGCAGTGCGACGGTAAGTATCCTCTATTTTACCAGGAGTCGACGCCACTAACTAAGTGATTCTAGTGATTGGCATGTTTCTCATAGTCGCCGGATTTTCGATCCTCCTACTCCCATTTAGCTTGGTAACCTACGCAAGTAACGGGTGGAAGTCCGGCCACATCATCGCCATGCCCATCATTGGCGTATTTTTGCTCGCTTGCTTCTTTGTGTGGGAGAAGAAGTTCGCATCGACGCCACTGGCGCCGTGGCACGATCTTCGTGATAGGACTCTCCTCGGTGCTGCTGCAGTAGCGGGTGTCATCTTCCTAAGCTTCGGGTGAGTTGTCCCTTGCCCTGTACCGTAGTCTGATGGATTTTACTAAGAAGCCCGACAAGCTCTTGGGACTCGTACTTCTCGTCGTACCTTCAAGTCGTACATCAGCGATCAATCTCCCAGGCCGGTTTGATTCTCAACATCTACACCATTGCTTCGTGCACCTGGGGTCCTATTGTTGGATTGTGAGTTATTCTTCAGCTCGTATTCATACACCCGCGTCACTCTACCCATCACTGTTGGCTAACAAATTTACAGCCTCATCCGCCAAACAAACCACTTCAAGTGGGTAGCCCTAGCAGCAATTCCCATCGCCTGCCTCGCCACCGGCCTCCTCATCCACTTCCGCACGCCCGATACCTACATCGGCTACATCATCATGTGCCAGATCCTGAAGGCCGTATCGGGCGGGACTATCATCATTTGCGAGCAGCTCGCCGTCATGTCCGTTGTCGCCCACAACGAGGTTCCCGTCATGCTCGCGCTCGTGGCGCTGACGTCCAACGTGGGCGGGTCCATCGGACGTGCGATCTCGGGTGGTATCTGGACAAACCAGCTCCCGGAGTACTTGGAAAAGTACCTGCCAGAGGATGAGAAGGAGAACTTGATGACAATTTACGGGTCGCTGCCTGCTCAGTTGGAGTACGAGTGGGGGAGCGAAGCGAGGAAGGCGATCATCCGCTCGTACGGGGACGTGCAGCGGCACATGGTTATCGCGGGTGCGTGCTTCATGCCTCTCGCCCTAGCGTGTGTCTTGCTGTGGAGGAACGTGAACGTTGGGAAGACCAAGCAGACTCGTGGACAGGTCTTCTAGTTCGCACAGTTGACAAGAAAACATGTAGAGAAGCGGATCTGGTACGCACCCATTATACGCTATTTAGCCGGAGTGTATTATTTGTTCCAAGATAGCGTGTGAAGCGCTTCTGGTGCACAACATCGAGTACAATGTGTGGGATTGCGGGTCGCTGGTTCCGCCAACAAACCTTCCTAGACATTGCGCCGGAACATTTCCGCACATATCGTCGCCTCTCCGCTCAGCTTACGAGAGGGTCTTCGGCCCACCTCGCACGGGCTTCCTATCAAGATCAGCGTGATGTGGGCCACCGGGGCCTGATTTCATGCAGATCTCTAATGACCCGCCTCAGCTGTTGCCGAGACCCGTTCCGTCACTGATGAAAAGCCGGCGGCGTTCACAGTTGCTCTCGAACCAGCTTCCTTTTACCCTTACTGATAGTCAGTAACCGATAGCCCATTCTGTAATGGCTTCGAGAACAGTTCCAGGTTAGTCAAATGGCAGTATACCCATCGGTCATAGTTTTATGTCTCGTTACATGGTAAGTCAAATACCCCAAAATCATTGGTGGGTCCATATAGGTACGGCGTGAACATTTCAAACTAAGGATCGATATATAGAAGTAACACAACGCGCACGTATAATGTCGTTCGACACTCCCTATCTCCGAAGGAGATTTAGACAAAATGCTAAACTAGGCCCCATCACGTAGTTGCTTTCTTTGACTCAACCAGCGCAACCTCAAGTACCTGTATATGCCTATAGCGCTTGTGGATCAGAACCGCCGACGTATACTTTGACGAACCCTTGCCCCGTCAGTTCCTCTCATCCGAGGAGCTCCTCTCGGCGGCGATATCTTTGTGCGCAGGTATAGGTGCCTTAAAGCCGTCAACTTTTTGCCCTGCGGTCACCAGAGGACATCGACTTCCAGCCTGTTGACTCCAGCACATCCGTTACCTTTCAACAGTTGGCCAACCAACACCAGACTAAGCCCCGCTGCCTTTTAAACCGTGAGGTAGGCGATGAGCATATGCTCCGGGCCAATACGCTACGATCAGAGAGGGACGATGTAAAAGGAAAAAAGGAAAAGGAAAAGGAAAACAAAAAAGAACGAAAAAGATCTTAGCTCCCCGACAAAGGCTTCTCGGAAATTGATGCCCTGTGTATAGACCGAAAAGATAGTTGAAACTACAACATCGACTTTGGGTCTAAAAACCGGTCAGGAGCCACCGTTCGGACCCTGATTAAACGACCGTGATGATTCGGGGGCGATGCTTCGGTTTTGGACCAGAATGGCTTAGCGTAGGATGGACGTCCAGCGGAAAAGATTCCAGTTAATGTGACTAAGGCCGTAATACCGTGGTCCAGGTCCTTTACAGGGTTACATCGCCCTTCAGGGGCGGGCTAATGGAGGCTGACGTAAGGCCGGCGCATGCGTCCAAGCTTCGCGAAAGGTTAAAAGAATCCTTTCGACACGCGTCCATTCCATGCTCAAAAATATTGGGCTTGTGGGCCTTTGGCGAATGCAGCAGGTAGCATATGCGAGGGGTCGGGAGTGTGCTTGTGGCGGAATGGCGTTGTCCGTGGGAAAGCTGAACCTGCAGCTTCCCAGACTACCCTGCAGGTATGGAGTCCACCCGAAATGAACGGTAACGCTTAGCGTCGGTTAGGTGGTCTAAGCATGGCGAAACCTTAAAAATTGGCAAAAAAAGGGGAGCAGACGCGCCCATACGCTGGTCCGGGGCAGGCAGATAAACTCTCCGCCATCGTCTCAACGTCGCTCAATAACCAGGTGTTGTGGTAATTCTTAGGACATTGATTTGGTAGCAAAGTCGTTGATGGCTACAAGACGAGAAAAATCCACGAGTATTCTCGCAGGATCGGTCCAAAGGTAAGTCTACTATACTGCACTTTTCTTTAGCTTCCATGATGTAGTGTGGCAAAGTATATATCCGAGCTAAAGGCCATTCGAACGATGCCATGCCTGATCTACATCTGGATTTCCCCTTCGGGCCTGCGAGCATGTGAGACAAGCGGATCATCCACGCCAGGTGGTTTGTCCTGAAAAGTGTATTGAAGACTACCACGTCACCGAAGAAGTGGCGCCTTATAGCTCTTGATGATGCAAACTATTCTATCTTGACCACCGCCTGGACCCACGGATCGGCGACTCTTAAGCTCAAGTCAAGGTCTTCCCAGTATAGCTACTCTACTCCCGCTGAGATCACGTTACCAGGAGCTAACACCAAGGTCAACTAAACCTTTGAAACGTCGAGAATAGAAATATTGTCGCTTCGACATCCTTGACGTGGCCGAGCGTTACTCCACTCAAAGGGGTTATTGTATTCGCGTCAAAGACACCGTGTCTGCGCTTGATCCCTTGCCGGCGGATTACTCACTGGAGAAGGTCCCAAAATGGCATGCTTGCACAATACTACTCGCCACCCGAATATGCTTTGTTAAAGTTACGTACTCCTCTTTACCAACCTACCATACCCTGCCAAACGATTTTTTTTCCAGACGCCACAAGGAACAGTGAAAAGGAAGGATCTTAGTCTTATCGATAGTCTGTCCTGCGAGCCGTCACCCATAGCAGGGTCATTTTGGACCTGTTTTGGCGCCGTGCACCGAGTAACAAGTACACTGGAAACGCGAGCCTAGACGGCCAAGCCATATCAATGCCCGGGCCGGATACAAGTCTATAGCATGAGAGTCCTTTCCAGAAATCCTCGCCGTAATATGCCGATCAGTATTTTGAGAGCTCACTCTGCAGGGGAGCATGAGAGTTGGGAGCTAAGAAGGGAAGATTTTCTTTTTCGGGAGAACAGCGTAGCGAGCCTGGACCAGCCGCATGCTGATGTGAGCCTGGCCGGACTGGGTTTCCTTCCGGACTAGGTCCAACCTCGCTGATTCATTAGTATCCCCTGTCACGGCAAGAGTCAAGCGCTGACTTTGAAATTACCAACAGTCGAAAAGAGAGAAGGTGGAACGCGGCGTCGGGTCAATGCATAGTGGGGTTTCATCAACAGCCCAAGCCGGGAGATGCGTGCCGCGGATGTTACTCCTCTTCTGAAGTACGTATCTCGTATGGAATTACAAAGCATCCAGTTTCGAAAATGAAGCGTGCACAAATTCGGTAGTACTCCGTAACCCCGACGTAGTCTTCGGGTGCTAAAACAAGGTAGGGGAAAGGGACACAGGTTGAAGTGCAGAACACCGGCCACGAGCCGTAAAACCCGCCACCCCATGGACCGTGCCACCCCATAAAATAGCCTCTTTCACATAATACGGGGAAGAAGAATGTGCGGAACGAAAATGGGGGACTCGGTAACGTCGAGACTCGACTAACGACTGCAAGTCCGGGGTAGCCCGCGCTAGTCACTAGCCGATGCCCTATATAGTAAAGCATTGTCCACCATGATCAATTGTGGGGCAATAGTCTCGCTTGGATGGCCGTGGGTACAATGATTTCTTTCAGCTGAGTAGCAACAGATATTTATTTAGCCCCTGTCTCCGCTCCATTTGTTTTTTCCTTCACTCTCTTGCGTGACAATGCCAGCTTGGGCTTTCGTCGTCATACTCAGCATGCACGCGCCCACGCGAAAGTCGCCCAAGCCGTCGAAATGGCCGACATAACGCATCCTGGGCAGGCCAAGCCGACGGACCCACATCATTTGACCCTCGAGGCTTGGTCGCAGGGATTCATGATTGGGGCCCTGGTAATCATGTGCGGAATCACCCTTGCGAATATGCGACGGCGAATCTTGCTGCACAAACTCATCTTGGTTGAAGTCAGTCGAAATCCCGATTCTTGATATACTGATATGTATTGTCCAGCTGCTGATACCAGGCCTGTAGCTCGTTCTCGCAATCCCTAACGGCTTCTTCATCTTTTTCGACCCTCCTAGTTATGGCTGGTTCCTCTCATCAACCGTCGTGCTGCTCATTACATCCTGGACACTACACAATATTATTGCGTGGATCAAGACGAAGCCGTTCCTTGGACGCCGAGGGAACTGGATATATATTGGCAGCATCGCTCTCGTCCAGCCATATTGGATCCTAGAGATCTATTCAAATTTTGCCTACTTTAATACCGACAACAGTCACTTGTTCATTCAAACGCGGCCGTACGAGGCTCTTTTCCGGTAAGTCGTGCCCCTCCATCGTAGCTAATGTAACCTGCTACATTTGATTAACGTCCCGATGTCTAGCGATCCGTGGTGGATATTCACTATCATTAATCTCTTCTGGAATATAAAGTTCCGCTACGAGCTGGGCCTTGTCGACATTATTAAGGTGTCTCCCCGATTTGGCATTTTGCTTCTCTGCATGAGTCTCAGTGTCATCTTCATTATCCTCGACATTCTGGCCGTTACTCCTGTGATTTCTATCGGCGTCATCAACCCGTTCTGGAAGTTTGCATTCGTCTTTAAATGTTTTACCGATAGCATCATCCTAGACGACTTCAAGGCAGCTCTGGACAAACTCAGCGACTATCGGAGGTTGCGGATTCGCCCCTTCAATGTTCTCGGGGATACCTCGTCGGACTGGGATTCCTCGAACCCGAGGGAAGGAAAGTGGATCAGGAGACATGGAAGGGCCCAGGATCCACGTGTTCTCCCTGATGTGGAGAATAGTCCTGGTCAAGCGGGTATAGAGTTATCTGATCTTAGCGGTCTTAGTATCCCGGCTAGAGCGCAATCCAATCCTATAGAAAACAGGATATCTTGAGAGTGCTGGACAGCTCTCACGTTCTGCAGGAGCCCGCGATGACCTTCAGCCTACCAGGGATATCGTGATGATGAGTGTTTCCAACGATCTGGTGAGAGAACTTACGCGTGCACAACACCATATAGCATTGTCCATACAGATAGTGACTCGCGTAAGGTGTGGTATCCCGTCTCTCCATGCTTTAGGAACTACAATTATTTGTAATTTAGGACTTTGAGTTCCGGTATTGTATCGGATCTAGACTCAGATGAACTGATTCTTTTGTTGAAAATCCGGCACAGCCAGTCTCGCTTGGGGCAACTTAGTAATTCTACAGCAATGTGCCTCAAGATCGCCCCCAGTCCGTCCAAGTCACCAAAAATACCCTGTGGAATAAATTGCCACGTTCACGACGGCGTGAAGTCCCTCAGTTGTTTGTGCTGAGATATGGATGAACCACCTCCAACATTGGCAACGAAAGTCTCATGTAGTATAGTGAACTAGATAGAGATATGGCACATCATCCTATTCCTCGATAGTGCCCTGATAACCGACGGGGTTTGCTGTGATCCCGGTATGTCTTACTGCGTGTCCCACACAGACCGGACCTCGCGAAGGCTGAGCTCAACACTCTCAGTGTTCCCATCTGTCGAGAAGAGGTACGCATCAACAGCATCGTTCCTTGGAAAAATTTGAGCCGTCAGGGAAACCTCTCCCACTCCCCCAAAGACCTCCACGGACGACCAGTCGACAAGAATGCGCATGGTAACAGTACCATCAGCCGGTCCAAGAGGTGCGCGGTATACACCAGCAAACGAGGGCTCAAATCCAACATCTGATGTTGTGCGGTCGACGAAGAGTTGCTGGGTTTCAAAGTTGTAGCCTATCCGGGTCTGCTCGCTCATATCCGCCGTGGCTCGAAGGATGATACCAAACTCGGTTGATTCCGACTCGGAGAATGTCAAGGTGATATCCATCGCTTTCCCAGTGACATCAAGCTTCATCGTGCCATTAGAAACGGAGTCCCAGCTCTGTTGATACTGGAGCTCTCCTTTCTCTAATACGGGCTGCTGTACGAGGGCCGCCTTCCCATTAATGGTAGTGAGTGTGATATTCCGGGGGATGCTGGCGGCACCTCGCCACACATCAGTAGGAATGTCCTCGACATATTTCCAGTTGCTCATCCAGGCAACATCGACACGCTCTCCATTGGGTAGCCCGCTAAAGGGAAGAGCAGCATAATAGTCGGGGCCCCAGTCAACCCAGTTAGTCTGCTCCAGGCTCTCAGGATCAGGCGTAAAAGTCGTTCCGTCGAACTGACCGACGAAGTATTGAGTTCCGGAACCGGGTGTTCCAGGGGGGCCCCCAGGGTTGAGTCCAACTTGCACGATCCACTTCGTCTCCCCGTCTCCATCCAGGGGAAGAGGGTACAGACTGGGGCATTCCCATACACCGCCAACGGCATTCTCGGGACCGAATTCGCTAATATTGTCCCACTCTCGTAGATTTTCGGACGTGTAAATTAGTAATTTGTGAGTCTTTGACAAGGCAACGGCTGCCACCCACTTGCCGGATGGTTCATGCCAAAAGACTCCGGGGTCACGGAACTCTAGTACTTGGTCTGCGTATTTATTCGGAGGGGCGAGGATGACAGGGTTTCCAGCATCATATGTAGTTCATGTCATGCCGTCGTCAAGACTATAGGCGATCGATTGTGCCTGTTGATCTGCTACGACTGACTTCCCACTGGGCAGCGTTTGGTTTTGGGGATACTAAGAATTAGGTATGGTTAGACTATGTTCTTTCATATCACAAAAGAAAATCGAGTACGTACGGATGATGTATACATAGCAATAAGAGGGGTGTCGTCCTCTCCTCCAAAGCCGCTCGTATTGTTGACATCAGAAACCGCGGTGCCGGAGAAGTACATCTCTGTAACGTCATCCGGATATCCCCGGGCGAGAATCGCCACGGGCTGATGTTCCCAGTGTGTCAAGTCTGCACTGGTTGCATGACCCCACGAGATGTTTCCCCAAGACGAGCTGCCCGGGTTATGCTGGTAAAAGAGATGATAAACCTCATTGTGGTAGATCAAGCCGTTGGGGTCGTTCATCCAGCCGCTGGCAGGGGTGAAGTGATATTGGGGACGATAGGGCTCAGTGTAGTCAAGTGCAGACACAAATTGGGCTATGGCTAGGCCAAGACCTAGTGCCCCGTGAGTATATGGGACCATAATTTAGAATGAAGTCGAGGCAAGCGCAGCAGAGTAATGGTAGAAACTTGTGAAGAGTGGGAGACTAAGCATACCTTCTCAAGGGGATTTCGTCCTTTATAGATTTCTTGGAAAACCAGGATGGGGCGGAACTATAAAGTACATCTCATCCCCACTCGCATCCACGAACAGGCAAGATCGTCTTGTGATGAGGACTGCACTGACTATAATACTCCACGTCAGTGGTGTTTTTGAAGTCCGTAAGCCAGCTCTAGCGTAGTACGGGTACGCTCAACATTTCTCCACCCCCGTTCATGTAGGTCGTGCGGGGAATGTGACATTGATCCGCAGTCCATAACCCCGCAGCGGAGAGACGCCGAGAATGAGGGGTCAGGTCGGGGAAATGTGCCTTCCCAGTCAACAGAGCTTCACAGCGGATCGGTAGCGGAGCTCCAGTGTAATGAGCAGGTCATGGCGATCCCTTCCATGGTTGGTAAATATATTACCTTCCAGGAGATCAATTTCCTTTCACTCACTCGCCCTTCTCCAAACGAGGTGGAGTTCCCCGCAAGTGCTCCGATTGGACCGTGCGGATACCCCAACTCCAGTCACGCCATTATGTACGACGTCATACTCCCTTCTTTTTGTACTCGCAGCGCTGGTTGGACAAACCGTAGCTGACCCAACTCCTACCACGTGTACAGGCTACAAAATGTCACGAAACTGTGAACCTATACATTGTACTAAGCCTACCAGGATGGGGATGTTAAGGAAGTGATACAAACTTACGATATCTTGGCAAAATCAGTTTCACTGTCGCTTCTAGGTCCATGGGGCCAGTCACGACTCCCATGGTCATAGCAAACTCTCCACCTTGAGAAAGCCAAGGTCCACTCAATTCGACCCTGGTTGGTATCCCTCAAACGGCCCGGATGCATGAACAGTTGACAGCGGTCTGTGAAATATTACGTTTTAGGCCCCACATTCTTGGACATAACTACCGCGTAGCCGTTGGTGTGACAGCCAGGGAATGGACTCGGCGTAGTTGTTTTGGTACCACCTCCGTCGCTCGCTTCACCTGGTTTATCCTAAACAGCTCCTGCAGCTCTCGGTGAAGGCTTACAGAATATGGCTGCATCCTAAAGTTGCCGATGCTTTCATTCGACTCACTACTAACAACGCCATCGATGCAGCAATGCTGGCACTGATATAAACTTCACATGTAGATTGAAAGGCTTTCCAGGCCGGCTTTTGGTATTTGAGATTATCCGTCAGCGCCATGGCTTGCTTGACGAGGCAATTGGGATTATGTCTGGCCGGACTGCTTAGGAAGCTGATGTAGCTTGTGATCTCACCATGTGCATATACGTTGTTAAGGCAGCTGCGGCTCGAATGAGACATTGTTGCATGCCAAGAAGCCCGCTAGAAAACCGCTAGTACTTCTGGAATTTTCTCGAGACATGAGAATACTGCACCTGAAGTAACAGGAGGGCCTGAGGTGACTGTTATCTGGGGTTAACCCAGGACTAGACGGGTTCGGCAGAGTAACGACTTTATGGACCGAAAAAACTCGCGGTATGTCAGAGTTTTCTGTGAAAATGACGTGTCCGGGAGCTTTAAAACGTGGTAGATAGGATAAAAGCAGTGGTAGTGATGTACGTTTCCGTCCCACTAGAGTCTTCGTCTTCCGATAATGACGCTAGACGTCAGAGGAGATCCCCACGGCCCTACAGCCAATGTCGGCAAAGACAGTCGGAGTCTCCGATCCCTCCGCTCGGCCCCGCTCGGCCCCGTGGTTATTGACCAATCACAGGGCGTAGCTAGATCGGCCCGATGGAAAACAAGGAAGACGCTCTCAATGTGGGGGAAACATTCAGGGTCGTCGAGCGCATGACAATCCGGAGTTCGGAAAGGGAAAGTTTTCCGGGGCCCGCTTGGCTGGGGACGGTCTAGTATGGCTTTCCCCCCGCCGCTGCGAGTAAAAGGGTTTTCGGCAACCGATAGAAGGGCCGAATAGTCCCGGACGAGTGGAGGATAGACAGAAAGCTACGAAGCCGACGGTTAGGGATGTACATGGATTGTGGGGTGCGGGGATTGATTGTTGGGGATACGAAGTATTGCTGTCAAACAGCTGGCCGAGGAGGAGCCAGTCGTCCTTGTCGATCCTTACCAGATCGTATCTGTCGGATTGTAAGGCGAAGCCAGGAACGATGAATAAGTGCCACAACGTCTACCGATACAACAGGTCTGTGGCGTAGACTGATGGTGCCAGGAACATTGGAAACGCACGACGCTGGAAATATCATTCTTTTGGTAATTCATTTTGTCAGTGTCATCATCCCCACCTTAGCGCTAGCTGGTACTTGCAGGCGTTGGGCGAGGCGTTGAGGCTTTCTGGCGCCTGGCCGGTACAGGTATTAGCCGCGAGAGCGCATCCAGTATCCCCTCAAAAGTTTGGTCGGCTGTACAAAGGCAGTCGACTGGTTTTTGATGAGCAGTGAGTACTTACGCACATATTCGAATGGGCGGCACCAACATCTAACAGGCACAGATCACCCCTGTCGTACAGACTGCCCGAATCCATCATCACCATAACTCCGCGTGAGACGTGGAGAAGTGTGGGGAATGCCGCCGAATTTTCCAAAATGTGGACTCATGGCGCAAATATCACTCAGTTAATCAGACGGTGCCGTTTGACGGCGGCTTGTGACGAGAAGTAGCTTCGCCGACCTAACTCCTATTCCGGCTCGTAAGGACCGTTGGGCCAACTACGAGGCTCTGGTAACCCAATGACGTTGAGCCAATGCAGGTGGTAAAGTCGGTCGTCATGCCAAGCAGGTGTACGCGAGGGAATTTCCTCTCTTGTCGGGCGTAGTCCGAGCGGGCTGCCGCCGGTGAAATGTATTAGCGCTGGTAACTACCGAGCACGGAATAGTGACCTTGACGGTATAACCCGCTTTTACGAACACAAGGCTAATCGCGATGGAAGGTACCAAGCACCCTTCGGCGAAATATGCTTTATTTGGTAGAATGTGGGGACTCCGCATCCCCACAGCGGAGACCCCACAATTCACCGAGCATCATACCGAATTTCGGACATCTCCATGACGATCCGAGCTACCGACGATTCACCAGGTATCGAGCTGTGAGCGTGGAACGTGTATATAGAGGCTAGAACGTCCGACAACAAAAGGTTTCCAAGATACACGATTGGCGTGGAATTTATCAAGCCATCCACGGGCCTGAGTTACCACCATGAAGCTCTCAAATGTCGCTGCAGGCTCCGCCGTCGTTGGGCGGGCCGCAGCCCAACCTACGTCTCTATCAATCGACAATTCCACACATCCTTCCATCAACTACAACTCCGCCCCTCCCAACCTCTCAACTCTTGCCAACAATAGCCTGTTCGAGACATGGAGGCCGAGGGCACACGTCCTTCCGCCCCAAAACCAGATCGGTGACCCGTGTATGCATTACACCGACCCCGAGACGGGAATCTTCCATGTCGGCTGGCTGTACAACGGAAATGGCGCTTCCGGCGCCACGACCGAGGACCTCGTCACCTATCGGGATCTCAACCCTGACGGAGCGCAGACAATCATTCCGGGTGGTGTAAACGACCCCATCGCTGTCTTCGACGGCTCGGTTATTCCTAGTGGCATTGACGGGAGACCCACCATGATGTATACCTCGGTGTCATACATGCCCATCTCCTGGAGCATCGCTTACACAAGAGGAAGCGAGACCCAGTCCTTCGCAGTGTCCTCTGACGGTGGCAAGAACTTCACCAAGTTAGAGCAGGGCCCCGTCATCCCCTCGCCTCCCTTCGGTGCCAACGTGACCGGCTGGCGTGACCCCTTCCTCTTCCAAAACTCCCAATTCGACTCACTCCTCGAAAGCAAGAACGGTACGTGGTACACCGTCATTTCGGGCGGTATCCACGGAGACGGCCCCTCCGCGTTCCTCTACCGTCAGCACGACCCCGACTTCCAGTACTGGGAGTACCTTGGGACGTGGTGGAACGAGGAAGGGAACTCGACATGGGGTAGCGGTGACTGGGCTGGCCGGTGGGGCTACAACTTCGAGGTCATCAACATCGTCGGCCTTGACGAGGAGGGCTATAACCCCGACGGCGAAGTCTTTGCCACGGTCGGTGCTGAATGGTCGTTTGATCCCATCAAGCCGCAAGCCTCGGACAACAGGGAAATGCTCTGGGCCGCGGGAAACATGGCTCTCGTGGACGGCGACATCAAGTTCACGCCGAGCATGGCGGGCTACCTTGACTGGGGTCTATCGGCGTATGCCGCCGCTGGCAAGGAGCTGCCCGCTTCTTCCAAGCCTTCACAGAAGAGCGGTGCGCCGGACCGCTTCGTGTCGTACCTGTGGCTCACCGGCGACTACTTTGAGGGCCACGATTTCCCCACTCCGCAGCAGAATTGGACCGGCTCGCTTTTGCTTCCGCGCGAGCTGAGCGTCGGGACCATTGCTAACGTTGTTGACAATGAGCTCGCTCGCGAGACGGCCTCGTGGAGGGTTGGCACCAACAACACTGGCGTGCTTGAGCTGCTCACTCTGAGGCAAGAAATTGCTCGCGAGGCGCTGGCTGAGATGACTAGCGGTGAGTCGTTCACCGAACCGAGCAGGAATGTCAGCTCGCCCGGATCTACCGCCTTCAAGAAGTCCCCGGGTTCCAAGTTCTTTGTCCTGACCGCCTCGCTTTCCTTCCCTTCATCGGCCCGCGGCTCCAACCTCAGAGCTGGCTTCGAGATCCTGTCGTCCGAGTTTGAGTCGACCACGGTCTACTACCAGTTCTCCAACGAGTCCATCATCATTGACAGGAGCAACTCGAGTGCTGCCGCCCTGACTACCGACGGGATCGACACCCGCAACGAGTTCGGCAAGATGCGTCTGTTTGACATCGTCGAGGGTGATCAGGAGCGCATTGAGACGCTTGATCTCACTATTGTGGTTGATAACTCGATCGTCGAGGTTCATGCTAACGGGCGGTTCGCTCTGAGCACTTGGGTTCGGTAAGTAGTGAAACACCAACCACATCTATAATTTCTCTGATACTAACAATCCCGTAGTTCGTGGTACGAGTTGTCTAGGGACATCAAATTCTTCCACGATGGTGTCAGCACGGTTCAGTTCTCGGACGTCACCGTTTACGAGGGGCTGTTTGACGCCTGGCCCGAGCGGGCCAGGTAAGTGGCGTGTGTGCCAACGAATGGAGAGCGATCTTGGATGTGGGGGAGAGCGAAGTGATATGTGATAGACTTGTACAGATACAACAGAATGATGCAGCGATTCACTTCCTACACTACTTACTGGAATCACCAGTGTATTAGTGCTGTCGACATGGACGTAATGAGCCTAATACTAAGGCCAACGTTTGGCGGGGAGACCTGAGCAGCGCTTTTTTTCTTTGGCGAGGTTTCGCAGGCAATGAAGACGGGGTCCCGAGACCCTATATCACGAAGGAAAACGAAAAAAAAAAAAAAAAAAAAAAAGTATGCCGGTTATCGAGGCGGTGCACGCGCACAGGACCTGATCCCAAGGAGACTTGACAAGGGGGGGAAAGGTCATAATTTTCCGAGTCAAACTCAGCACAAGTTATAACTATCAATAGCTGATCTAGCTCTATATGTGACATAAACGCTAATTTCCCACATTCGACAATGGATGAGATTTGTATAGAAGATGCTTCTCGGAGTTGATATTGTTTCTAGATGGTTGAAGCATGCATCAGGCACGAGGCAATGTTCTGGCATTATCACCTTCTTAAGAGAGCTTTATGGGTTGTCGAAGGATGATGCAACTCCAGCTTTGGTCATAGCATAACATGGTTCCTCCAGATACAGATATATGTTGGTTGTTCAATGCGGACAAGAGGATGATTGGCCACTGTGACATGCGACATTCAAGGTCAGACAACTGCTATCGCATGGCTTCCCAATGAGGCTTATCTAGTGAATGAAGGTTCAATATAGTTTCTTGGTGAAAAATTTGACGAATTACTGAAATATCATTATTCCATCAGTCGGAAAAGCTTAATGTAGCAGCAGCGTTATAAGCGCCTATCGAATACTGTCTTTCCAAGGACTAGGATGTCGTGACGCTTTGTATGTGAAACGGGACCTCAATCCTTTTCTTTCTATGCCTCTGGACACACCTGGCTTATAAAAGTCCTCCAAACACTTCACCAGGACCGCTTCCTCGGAATAGGAGCTTGAGTAATATCAGTCGACGAACACAAGGATTTCACCCAACGGGGTATCACCTTAGGAGTCTATGACATGATTCCTCTTCCAATGACACGGTTCGGTTTTTGGCAGAGTGTGCTGCATTTCTTCCAAACAAACCGAGCCATATCATATGGTAAGTTGTGCGCTTTCTTACAATCCGATCTGGTAGTTCAGACGGCAGTTCTGTTTATCTACTCCCCTGCTGATCAATATTTCCGAGGCTCCATCCCTCGATAAATCTGAGATGGCGCGAGTGGAAATATAGGCTAAACCCACTAAGAGATATACTGATTACATCGCAGCACGGACAAAGATGAATATTAGACCTTGAGAGCAAAAGATTCGAATATATGCTATTAATGGATAAATGGGCGGAGAAAACCGGGCCATCCCCACCGGCTACACCTCGCGCGGCTCCGCCGCGGCCCTTGATCTTGTAACATACATAATCCTTCGTCAGGGTTTATGTCTGAACTCTTGTTCCCACCCCAGTGGTGCTCAGCACTTGGAGCCTCGGTGTTTTCAGCCAGCACGAGAAGAGAACGTTGATTCAAGCCTCAGCACTTAAATACTGAGCTTGTGATAGTTTATAACTGGCCGCCCTAAAAAAAAACCCGAGTTCTTACTCAGAGCGTGCTACTATTAAACGGTTCCCCAGGTTTAGATAGTGCATGGGACGGAGATCCATGCTTGGAGCAGATGTCCTGGCCATAAGGAGGCCTAGTTCATGATCTCCCTATATGTCCTTCCTCCACAGGCATAGATAGCCGAAGGTTTACCTACTCAATAACGAGCAACTATGAGGTATTTTGGAGAAACCCTGAGGTATAGATCCAGGAATTACCACGGGACGATGTTCTTTGCCTGATCATAACCCTACTAACGATCCAACGGATCTTCACTCAGCGGGCAGCTGTGGATAGCGGAGCCAGTGGATACATGGAAACCGTGAGTATTTATATCACGGTGTTTGCCCCTGTGTTGACGATACAGGTAAAGTGACGAGCACCGTTTTATCTCCTCCCTTGTACCGGACCTCTGACCAACCATGAGGTCCCGCGAACTGCCTTCCCGCACGCTTCTAGCGTCGTCCCTCTACACGGGTACCGAGGCTGCGTTCCTTACAAAGAAACAGGTGATCTGCGCGGACGTAAACATCCGCGACTTGCGGGATACCGAGGAGGCTGCGCAGGTATGGCACGACAACGGCGCTGGCGTCATCGGGGACCAGTACATCTCGGAACACGGCCTCGAGAATTGGGTTCAAAATTTAGACCAGGACATCTTCGACGTTAGGACCGATGTCTCGGACTCGTGGGATTGTGGCGACGGGGAGACCGAATGCAAGCTGGAGAACGAGTGCGGTAAGAAATTATACCCCTGCATGCCGAGTAGGCACGCATCCAAGACTATCTGAGCTAATTCATCCTACAACTAGCTGAATATGCCGAAGTATCCGAGGGCGATCCGGGCGCGTACTTCCTCTTCTACTCGCTCCAGCAGCTCCGCTCATGGATCAAGAGCTTCCACGAACGCCTACAGGACAATGCCATTAGAGAGACCCTCGACATCTTCAGGGTCCAAGGCGACTTCCAGAAGGACGACAAGTCCCGGCTCAATGTGGCTGTAATCATCGCCGCAAGCCTAGGCATTTTGGCCGGCGCCGGTGATGCCAGCCCCCTCTGCTGGAAGCCTCGGGGTCATCGCCGGCGCAGCAAGTGCGACTGGAAACACTCTTCCGCCTCAAGCAGACATTGATGATGCTGGACCTGAGCTGGCGGAGCGAGTTCAGACGCATTTCAATGACATCAGGAAGTACCTTGACAACCTGAATGGAGTGGTCTTTGGAAAGTCTAGCTTTGAGCAGGACTTGATTCCTCCCGAGATGATCAAGCAGGCCTTTGCGAACCCGGCAATTGGTGTTCTGGGGGATGGACAGTGGCTTTCAGTTGACCTAACTGCCGGGGTAGGCAAAGCTGTGGAGGAGATGTACCGTCGGATGGTAAGAGACCTCGGCCCCTACTCGGCCACGGACCTTTGTTTCCCACCAATTGCATGTAATATCTAACACCTAAATTATAGAAGCAAGGCCTTGCCTGGGGGATGCTGCGACACGCCCATAGGACTTTTGTCTTGATTGATAACCCCGTCAAAGAGCACGAATGCGGCTACAACTTCAACGCCGTAGTCTGGGACCCTGATAATGGGTTCTGTGTTCGGCTCTTACAAGTTAATGGCGGGGATAGGATTGTCCTCGTTCCTGACCATCTCGCCGACAAGCTCTGGGAAGCCCCTTACGACCTTGACATGCTCAAGGTGTTCCGCAACGCGCTTGACTGCTAGGTCGAGAACGAGGGCGGCGTAGCAGAGCCGGAGTACCTCGACACCCTTGAGCAAGGGACGGTGCCGAAATGCTTCTTTTCTATGAAGGTTGCGAGGGGGACATATCTCAAGCACGGTTTTACTAATCCGGAGATTATCATGTCGGACTGGCTGAACCAAAATGATAACTATACGTAGAATTACGAAGACTGGTAGTTAGTGGTGCCATCTTTCATGGAAAGGGCATTTGTTTCGCGTATTTCCAATATCTGAGAAGAAATAGGCCTATAGCCAACAGTATTCCACCTTAAAATCTGATATACAGGGTAGAGAGAAGCCGGTATTATATATATACTAGGGTACACAGGATACGGAGGTCAACTTGGCACCTTGTCTAAAGCCACATTGTTCACCGTGCTAAATACTGGCGACTCCCAATGGGCGTTATCATAAACGCGACTCCCTACCTCACCTCGTGGCTCAGTTGCTTCCAAGAAGCTTCACGTCTTGGGGTTATACGCAATGTCGATCCCGGGGTGGTAAAAGTACATTCTGCCGTGGGGTCACTGCTGTATGCACCGCCAGGCATTGTAACAAGCACGTGGCGGAGGCCGGAACGCTGGTAATCATCCAAGAGTGGGACTTTGGCTGCGAAGCTTTGCATTAGGCCAGGAGCTAATTGACTTTGTATGAAAGGTGAAAGAGACTTATCGACTAGGTGAGTGGGAAGCATAGCAGAAATGCGCCAAGTGATGACTCGATCCAAGGCCCTAAACGGACCATCATTGTATTAGATCTCAAAACCAGCCTTGACGATGTCCAGGCAACGGCGCAGGAAATCCATGACCCCGTCACCACTATGCCAAGCATCATTGTACGCAGCACTCAGACACAGCTCACCCCGGAAAGTGCCCAGGAACAGCCCCAGCCCACTCCGCAGCTCCTCGCCCGTTACCCAGGGGTGGTAGGTCTCGATGGCCCCGTGTTGCTGCGCAATAATGTTGTCAATGCGGCCCATGCTGGAGATACTGGCGGAGGGAGCATCCGACGGGGGAGGGACAGTGGTTGCCTTTTCCCCATTCTTCGGGAGGGGAGGGGAGTCTTGCCCAAAGAGGTGCGGAACCAGGGCGTAATGCTCCTTGTCGTCGCGGACGGCGGTGTAGAAGTCGCACATCTGTTTGACGATCCTGTCGAATTCCGCTTTTTTCTCCCCGGTCGTTGACACGTCATTCGTGCCGGGTAATGTCATCTCGACCACGAGCTTCTCTGCAGAGGTAGAGTGGTAAACACCGGTTGGATGGCGATGGTCATTGTACGGCGGCAAGCAGCACGCGCGCTCATTGCGGAGTAGATAGCCGATGTGCTGGACAAGGCGTGATTTCTCGGACTTGGTCTGCAGGTCCCGTAGCGCGAGCACAAGCCCGGCGTGGAAGGCATGCGTGACGCTCACCCCCATACTCTTGCAAGCAGCAGTCACCTTGGATGTCTCCTCAGGAGACAGCGTGATCTCGACCCGCTTGTGCACGCCGGGGACCATTGCTCCCTTCTTGTACGGGAGTATAACGAGATCAGCGTTGCTGGATGGGTTTGCCTTGCTCTCGGCGATTCTTGCCAACCGCTCCTTGCTCCTCTCGGATAGTTCTGAGGGAACGGCGGCGGCCACGCGGAATGGCGGGCTGAGCCTTTCGAAGATGCTCGGATCCTGGAGGGAGGGTGGCTCATAGGCGTCACCCTTGTCAAAGGCAGTCGCAGTGAGGCGAACATAGTTGTTGAAGATTATGAGAGTGCCGATGCCGTCAAGGATATCGTGGGGTGACCGCAAGACGAGATCTCGAAGGACGACGGTGTCATCGGTTGACGGCGGCGACACGACGTTGAGAGTCGAAACAGGCGGAGCCGGTGGATCGCTGTTGGCCCACTCCATACCCGTCTGGCCGGTCGAGATCCGGACGAATGTCTCGTCCAGCCACCCTTTCGAGTCTACGGGGTACTCCTTGAGATACTTGCCCAACTCCGGGTCGAACTTGACCGGGGCGACAATTGAGGGGTGGTCGAACCGCAGGGCCAACCAGGCTTTGGATAGCGCGGTGTCAAGCTTTTTCTCTACCGAGGACTTGGACTGGGTCTCGGGTACGGAGACTTTGAGAGACAGGTGTCCCGTCATGTAAAAGAATTGCCGGCCGCTTGCCTCCCAGAGCCTAGCGACGGCCGAGTAGAACGCCTCGACCTCGTCGATTTCGCGGACCCAGGTTCCGCGGCCGGTATCAAGCCATTTGAAGCGGCTATAGTCGACAGTCATTGCGAGACAAGGTGTAACTTATGGTTCGGTGTAGGTGTTTATCGAAGGCGGGTGGAGGTTAGTAACAGGCATCGAGACGGAGACTAGGAGGCCTCGTGCCTTTTGAGGGCAGATTGGAAGTGACGTGTCAATGACCTCCGCTCGTGGTTCGTGGCATGGCGGGCCGCTTTCCGGGTGATATGTACGTGTAAGTGATCACGAGGGTTTTCTGTCACGAATTGTTTGCATCCGTTGGAGGGTCTCCGAAGGAGGGGGAGCAAGTCACTCATGGCGGTCTACAACGGCAAAACCTCGGTTATCATTACTGGCGGGTGTGTCAAGCTAATGCAGGTTCGGGGGTTCGACGGGATTAGTCCTGGTGGTTGATTGGTTCAAACATGGGTGCCGCTTCACGCTGCTCCAGGGAATCGGGTGTTCGCCACGGCTAAGCCAGCCAGCACTTGTACAGAGTACGTCCTTTTAACCTGCGTCTCATGTACTGGATAAGTAGGTGTGACAATAAAATTAGCCGAATCTCATCCATCATGACCGGGATCCCGGTTTTGAACCCCGCGACCCGGACTCTCTCCGCCGGGCGAGGGGTAAGGCTTCGCTTTCTTTTTGATGCAGCTTGGATAAAAGGCGGGGCACCGGGAAGTGCCGTCGCTTACCTGCAGTAACGCTGAAACCCTTCATTGGAGAGTCTCAGAGCTTCAAGTCGGCACACTCTTTTGGCATTCCTGCGTTTGGTACAAAACATCGCGACTACTTGTGAGTTATGGAGCGGGCCCAATTGGCGTAACGCTCATGTAAAATCATACATGGGCCAGTAAAGGTCTCCCATCTGCGCACTATCGAAGAAGTCGTTCATCTCAGCCAGGCTCTGCTCACTCTGGAGCAGAAACGCCTCCAACGACGGCTCGGCCAGTGCCATGCCCGAGGTTATAAGACGACTATCCCGCGTAACAGGCTCGGGTTGCGGAGGCCCGCTCTGGGGAACCGGGAACTGCTCCCTAATGGTGCGCTCAGTCTGCTCGCTGTCGTCCGAGAAGTCTCCCACGTCCGACTTCAGTGCCTCGAGAAGGGGGTGCAATTCAGTAGCCGTGTAGCTCCCCGCATCGCTCAGCTTCTTGAGGAGGTGACACGCAAACTCAAAGTCGTCTAGGTCCCTTCCGCTCTCGCTTCCCCCCAAGACACCCGAGATGAGAAGCACAGTGGCCGCCGAAAACATGCGCTGGGTCTTGAAGAAGTCGAATGTCCTGAACGAGCCCTCGACCCAGGAATCGAGGACGGAGGTGTACGAATGTCGGGCGCAACGGATGCAGGCTTCTGCGAGCGCATTGACGGTGTCGGAGACCGGGGTTTCTGCCGTTCCCTGCTGGTTTCCATTTGATTCCTTGTGTATGCGCAGACGGTGGAAGAGCACAGGCCTAGTTGTAAGAATGACGGACTAGCCGAGTTAGGACGTGCGCCATTATTAGCCCGGCGACCCGTGCATACCTGGTTAAATGCAAGGTGGAGAGATTGCGCCGGACCAGCCTGCTCCGAAAAAGCCTCCGAGTCCATACGGATTCCGGGGGGCAGATCTTCCAGCCACTGCTTCAGATCTCTTAGGGCGTACTGAACACGCTGCAAAAATGACTCTCCCTGCTCCGCCCTCCCGTACACAGATTGGATCATCCTTCTCGTAATCCTCGCGAGTCCAATCCTCGCAATCATGCAATCGGCACTCTCAAAGTCACCTGCTTCGGGCCCTTCAACCCTCGTGCTGGACGGCAGGTCGGCAAACACCTCGGCGTCGGCTATGGAGACGATGTGACTGGTTATGGCTTCGGACGTATGGTCGAGGACGTACGAGCTCCACCATATGCGGTTCAGATGCTCTCTGGTAGCAGCGTCGGCGATATGGGTTTCTGGGAGGTTGAAATGCAGGCCCATGACGATGCACTGTCGGACGGCAGAGTTCGAGAAGAAGTACGCCGTGTGTCTTCTATTCATGGCCAAGGCATAGAGGCACTGCGAGGGCGTCAGTAAGTTTCAGTCAATGATGATACTCGCTGGCGGGGGAGATAGCATTTACTAGTAGAAGGGATACTTCTATTGCCTCAACGCTTGGTCGCTCTTGGAGAAAGCCGTAAGCCTTGGTGGCGTGAGCGAAATAAGTCAGTCCAGGAGTTCTTGCTCCCGGGCTCTGGAAATTACTTGAATAAAGCTCGCCAAGCGCGAGCACCGCGAGCACTTTCCACCTGGATAGTGGACTAAGCGACTGCGGCACCCGGAGGTACTGCTCCAGGAGCTCCCACACGCTGCTATTACGAACAATGTGAAACTGTCCCTGCAGGAACTTTAAGGCCGCCCGGACCAGGAACCGCGCTTGGGTGGGGGCAATGCGAGGATACGGTGAGATTGAGAGCTCCGCTAGCTCCGCGTCACTCGGGTAGCTAGTGCGCGGAATGTGGTTGAGTGTCGTCCCCGTGAGGACCTGGCGGACCCGGGTGGCGAAGACGGCATTGGCGACCTCGCCGATGATTATGGGCACGCTTGTGGACTGGATATGGAGGAACCAGGGCCTCTCAGGGACGATTGGATTCCTGCTTGGCTCATCTGGAGAGTGATCGCTTTGTTCGGAGCTCACCGCCGGATAGGTCTCGGCAAGGGTACTATCGGGCCGTGCCTCACCAGACCGTCGGCTTAGTTCCTTGCCTAGCCGTTCATTTTCTCGTAGCAGTTCATCGATATAGCTATTCGAGTATCAGACTCTAGCCTCCTAGGCCCCGCTCGATCGGCATACCTTTGGTTGACCCTCACTTGTCGATCTCGCTTCGGATACGTGCAGTTCGCGCCACATTTCAGTTGCACGCACGATCGACAGGGCTGGCCGCCCGAACACCGAACCTTTCTTTCGTGACACTTGTGGCACCTGTAGCCACCATTTAGTATGCTTCTTTTGGGAGTGTCTTAGGGGGACGAACGCGACGGATTTAAGCTTCGGCTTTAGGCTTCGCCTGGTGCCACTCGGACCAACTTCTTGGCTAGACATCGTGCCCTCTAAGGCCGATACACGAAGAATTCTGGGTTTGGGTGGCTTGGAGGTCAGAGGTCATCGGCAATGCGCGGGGTATGCCGAGAATGGTGTGCATGTTGGTGTCGGTGAAATTTGGATTTCGCCGAGCGGATTATCTCGGCGTATCGCCAATCTCGCCGATACAAGCCGAGAGTTGAAGGCCGTAGAACTACACAGTTCATTCGCATAGTATACATGATTTCAAAGCTCACACGCACCTATAAACTATGTAGATTGAATTCGGCTGCTGATAACTCGCATACCGCATACACTCTTCTTAGCAGCCCGTAGTGGCGACCTCCAGCGGGAGAAGTGGTTGGTTCCCATCACCCAAGACGTACGTCCGTTGCTAGTTGGTATCATCGGGATCGGAATGGGTCGAAAGCACTGTTATTGATGGGTACGTGGATTGATCCTCTCAACTCCGGCTTTAGCAAAAAGTGGCATTCAACTGGGAGGCAAGCGTTCACTACGATAGATAAGAATTGGGTATTATCCAGACTCGAGGCGTGGTAACCACAGCTGCACGGTTTCTCTGCACCTCGCCTCCCGCAAAGACTACCGAGTAAGTTGTGACAGTACAGTGCATATTTCCAGCACGCTACCTATTCAAGCGGTCACTCATCTAACCAAGATCACTCATTGTCGAAACGGGCACCGTGAACGGATTGACTGAGGAGCGGCTTTCGTTTTTAAGTAGTATACTTGAATGTTTTTTGTTCGAAATCAGTCGCATCCAGGAAGCCCTCCATTGTATCCTCGCTCTCGGAATTCACACTCTCATGTGCCAAGGCCCGTTTCTTATTCTCCCAAACTGCGTACAGCCAGTAGAGGCTGATGAGCCCAATGCAGACGTAGTAGCAGACAATCATTGAGATGGTCCCGCCCACATACTCGGGTGCCTGGTTTGCACGGAAGGTCTGAGGACCGATGAGGTCGCCGACAGCGTAACCGATGTACAGGATCGCGAAGACGGTGGACTTCTTAGTATGGCCAGCCGTGTTGCCTGGGCGAGACCGATTCCGACCACATAAGGGCCGAAGTAGGTGTAGAGAAGATACAGGCCCACCATTTGGCCGGCTAGGTTGCTCCGAGGGAGGGCGAATACGACAATCGTCTCCACTATCGGAACAATGCAGGCCATGATGACGACGAGGCACCTCCTGTTCTTCCATTTCGCAGACACGAGGGAGAAGACAAAGCCAGATATGGTAGACATGACACCCGTCGGCATGGTTAGGAGCGACGCCTCAACGCCGGAGTACCCTAACCCTTGGATGACCAAGCCAACAAAGGCGATGAGGCCGCCGTTTGGGATGTTAATGGCAATGTTGAAGAAGAACATGAGTCAAGTCTTAGGATCGATGAGCGCTTCCTTCACTTGACTCCACTTCCAGGTATTGTTGACGATGCCCGTCTTGTTGGCTGCAAGGCGGTTGACCATGTGGTGCTTCTCACGGTCATTTAAGAAGAAAGCATCCATTGGAGTGCTGGGAAGCCAGATCAGTGCAACAATAGACCAGGCCATTGATACGGAACCTGATTTCTGTTAGTATTTATTTGACTGCATCATGTGGTGGGCGTCAAGCGTCTGCATGTTGGGAGACTTACCGACAAGAATGAACAGGTACTGCCAGATGGCGAGAGGCGCGCTATCTGGAATATGTCCAACAGCCCAGGAGAGAAATCCGTTGAATACGGAACTGAGGGCTGCAAAAAGAGCGCGTTCCTAGGAGGCTGCTCCTCCTTCATGCAGAACCCCGCGAGCATAAGGGAAATCCCGGGGACAATGATTGCCTCGAGTGCACCTAGCGCATGTCTATTAGCAAAGGTGTGGAATCGACAAGAGGTACACAGATTCCTAAAGGATTACCCATCAGGAAGCGCAGTGTGGCCAGCCCCGCAAAGTTAGTACAAGCCGAGAGGAGTAGGGAGCACGCGGACCATCCCATGGAGCAGCATGAGAGATATTTCGCCCTCGGGAAGCGGTGAATTAGCCATGAGGAAGGAAACAGTCCAACTAGTGCCTGGGCCCGTGTGAGTTGGACAGTCACTAGTAGGGGAATAGAGCGCAAGGATAAGAACAGATGGGATGCTTACACCCAAGGAAAGAATTGACCCGAGCCAGCTATACTGCTGACCGGCTAGGCCATTGTCTCCCTGGAGTCTATAGAGCGCGGCCGTGCCGAGGGCAACCTTGTCAATTCTGCGGCAACCAAAGTCAGAAAGTTCAAATGATTTCGTATCGAGCTATCACTCTTACGCTCCAAGGGTGGCGACAAGGAAGAGCTGTATCGTCGTGACTTATTAACATTTTCCCACGTGTAGATGACACAAGAATCATCTTGCCCGTACCATGGGGAGGAAGATCCAGTCCGTCTTCCTCAACGCCCACTCCGCCTCTTTGGGCGTAAGGGGCTCGTACTGATCCGCATTTTCGAGATAGGCAGCTGCCTGGTCCACTTGGCGGGAGTCGATCTTCTGGTCCTCGACTGAACCGTCCTCATTGCCAGATGGCACATTTTTGATGGGGCCTTCCTTCAGATTTGCGTTTGAGGCAGGCAGGCTAACCATGATAGCGGGTGGGAAGGGCAGCGTTGACAGTGGAAGGCAACAAGACGGAGATAGGAATGGAATTGAGATGGCTTCCTACTTTACGGTTGTGCGGGAACTTTGGTTATAATATATACTTCAGACGCAGTGTCTCTATGCGGAGATAGCCCAAGCGCTTCTCCAATACCCCAGGTTATAACGCGGAGGTGGGGATGATTGTGCGTGTCACCAGTGGATCAGCGGTGATACCGAACTTTCACCGTGGATCCGGGGTAACTATTACCCCAGAAAATCTAGGCTTGAGTGTCCTTTCACCCTGAGAATAGACTAGTGTAAGTGGGGCTCGTGCCGGGGTTTTGGACACAAGTTTTGGGGTCGAATAGACTGATTGGCCACCAACGCTGTGAGGGTCGATTCGACCTTCCCTTCGGCAGTCAGCGCCAAGGCCCGGCGCGTTACATGGCCCGAGGCCATGCGCCAGGATTGATGAGGGGGCATGCTGGTTAGTCTATCTACGGATATGCTCCTGCACCTTGCAAATGGTCGCGGACACTGGAGATGAAAAACATAGAAAAGTATCTCGGCTGGACCTTCAAGATTTCCACGCCCAGGAAAATAGTGTCAAAGTGCACTAAATGGCAACATGTCAAATATTTGGATCGGGCGTTCTTAGGGTTCTCTGTCGCGTGCACGCGTCGCGTTATAAACAACCTCTTCTATGTTCTGCTACTGCTGTCAGGTTCAGCTACTAACCATTCTCGAGCGGGCTGTCTATTTCAAGCACGGCGGATTCCACCAGGCCGGTGTTCTTCTCCTTGAGAATCTTGCTCCGGGAAGCGTGGTTGTCGGGCCGGCCGTGATACTCGACAACACCTAGACTATCATCGTCGCCCCTGCGTGCAACGCACGTGTCCTTACCAATCATATTGTTATCGATGTCAGGGCTCAACGCGCCCTCAAGGCGGATGCCATGACGATTGACCCTGTCCAACTCTCTGTCTTCGGCCACCGGTTTATGAGTATTGCTGAGTAAATGGGTCGCGCTCTCCAGAAGACGTGCGTCTCGCTCAACATCAAGGAGAGGCTCGACTTTGCGTGCGCAATTTTCGGACCCAATGGCGACTTGGTAGCCAATGCACCTCACATTCCTGTTTTCCTTGGCAGTATGAGCTACGCCGTAAAGGGGCAGATCGAGTTAGTCGGCGACAAGATGCGTCCTGGAGATGTATTTGTTACAAACCATCCTAGTAAGGTCCATTCCCTGAAGCCTAGACAATAACAGCCTTATACTAACTTGGGTCAGTGAGCGGTGGGACGCATCTTCCCGACTTGACCGTGGTAACGCCTGTCTTCGATAAGGCCGGAAAGGGCATACTGTATTTCCTCGCCTCCCGCGGACACCACACCGACATCGGCGGCTCTGAAGGCACTTCCATGCCGCCAAACTCCACGGAACTGTGGCAGGAGGGTGTCGCCATCCACACGTTCACCATGATCCGTGATGGAAAATTTGACGAGGACGGTATAGCGAAGGTCTTCGCTGAACCCGGCACGCGTCCCGGCTGCAACAGCACTCAACGCTTGAGCGACAACATCACCGACCTGCACTCTTTTGCCGCCGCCAATAACAAGGACGCTAAGCTACTGAAGAAGCTCATGGACAAATACGGGAAGGGGACTGTACAATTCTACATGGCGGCGATCCAGTCAAACGCTGAGATCGCAATCCGGAACTTCCTAAAAGACGTTCGGTCCAGATACCCAGGCGGCAAACTCAACTCCATCGGGTACATGGACAACAGTTCTCGCATCTCCCTCGAGGTCCGCATCCGAGAGGACGGCAGCGCCACATTCGACTTTACGGGAACGACACCGGAACTCCACGGCAACATGAACGCGCCCACGGCCCTTACTTACTCTGGCATCATATTCTGTCTGAGAACCATGACCGGCTCTGAAATCCCTCTAAACCAGGGGTGTTTGGCCCCGATCGAGGTTGTCATCCCCGAGGGTTGCTTCCTCAACCCCTCTGGTGAGGCAGCTGTGTGCGCCGGTAACACACATACATCCCAGCGCATCTGTGATACCATCTTGGAGGCCTTCGAGGCTGCGGCGGCGTCGCAAGGATGTATGAACTGTGTCGGCTTCTTCGGAGGAGAGTCGCTTGACGAGGCAGGACGGACTAAGGGTATCAGGTATGCCTTTGGAGAAACAATCTGCGGTGGTGCGGGCGCGGGACCGAGCCGACACGGGGCTACCGCAGTTCATACTCACATGACGAACACGCGCATCACAGATGCGGAGCTCGTGGAAAAGCGGTCTCCAGTCCTAATGCGGGAATTCAGCATCCGTCGGGGCAGTGGTGGCAAGGGAACGTTTAATGGCGGTGACGGCATCAGGAGGGTTTACGAGGCTTTGGCGCCGCTGACATTCAGTGTCATTACCGAGAGGCGGACGACAAGGCCGTACGGGCTGAGGGGTGGGGAGGCCCGCTTGTCTGGGTCTAATACGTGGAATCGGAGGCAGCCGGACGGGTCGTTTAGGGCAGTGAACCTGGGGCAGAAGAACATGGTTCGGATGAAGGCGGGTGACCAGCTTGTGGTGGAGAGTCCGACCGGTGGAGGCTATGGCCCGGTTGTGGAATCCGGCTTACAGGTCAACGGGGTCCAGGTGGCTGCGCATAGCAAGGTGGTTGACGTTAACGAGCACGCTAACTGGGCGGCTGATGGTTTCTAACGGCCACGGCCACTCACAAGAGGCCGCCGAGAGAAGGATAGTTCGTTAGTATGCGTTGATATCGTGCCATTTCAGATATGGGACTCATTCTGGATCTACGAAGACCTTGCCTGTAATGTGGAGCCGTATGTGGCGCGAACGAGATTGACTTTAACTCGCCGCTTCAGTTACGATTTTCCTCTATCGAATATATCGTGACGCGTTAGGAAGACAATTATTGGAATGATTAAAATCTAACACCACGGTGCTATCTAAGTGACGTGTAACTATCAGTTCAACACACTGTTATTGACATTAAATGATGGTCCTACCGGACGTAAAGCTAGAAGCTAAGGTCAATATTACATCGTGTGTTTTGAGCAGTCTGGTTTGGTAATTGAGATCGTGACAAAAAACGTTCTTCGCCAGGACAAGATCAATACTGCAACTGTCTCGATCGCGTCGAATAAGAAAGATCCCTGAATCAAGTACCGTAACGATTGCAATCTTCATTGGTCAATCATGAAGCTTTGCCGATGCTGTGGACCTTGTCGCGCAAGCGCAGACCCTCTGACAATAAATGGGCACATTAACATATCAGACTTATCAGAAGATGCAGGGGTAAGATCCTTCACTCCCAAGACTAACTTCATACAGCTCGACCCGCAGTACCTCGATTACAGATATAAATAGGGTTGTAGTTCGAGCAATGAGACGAATATCCTTGAATCTCAAGTCTTTGCATCATCGCCTCACAAGCCTTCGCAGTCCTAGCCAGCCAGCGGATAGCGGTTCTATCCTTTTCCGATACAATGTCCCGAATATTTGTACTTATTACTGGAGGGAACCGGGGATTAGGCAGGGGCTTTGTGGAAAGGTTTCTTGCGCAGCCGAGCCACGCAAATGGCCCCATCTCCACCTTTTATGATGCCAGTACAACTACATGGCGTGCAACAGACCGTCATTGCGGGCAATTGATACTCGGCACACCTTGGCTTCCGGTCCCTCACTGATCTTCCAAAGAGAGAGGACGGCACTTTGACCGTAGAGAAGTACTAGGCTTCGGTCGAGCAGGACACCTTTAACGCCGTCAGTGAGTTACGGGGGATTACGGTATTGACCGTGTCGGTATCGTCACCCCAAACTCTGGAATTTCCCTTCAGAACCCGCTTGTGAAGGATGACAAGCGAGCCGATAATCAGGGACACTTAGACGTTAGTGTGTTCGGCCTAATATCACTGCATCAGGCTACTCGCGACTTGCTTCAGAAGCCGGTCAGGGAGCATACCTTCGCTCCTATCAGCTCCATTGTGGGTTATGTCAGGTAAGGCCATAATAACCGACCTGACCTTGTGTTCCTTTTCACAAAAAGGTGGCGGCAAAGAAAAACGAGACACTCCAGAAACTGACACCACCATCAGCCATGAGCCTCCTACTCCAACAGCTGTTACGGCGCCTCAAAGGCTTTGGTGAACTGGTGCAGCGTCAGAATCAACGCCGAGTATGAGTGGCTCAACAACTTTGTGGTTGATCCCGGGTTCACGGGGACGGATATGGGAGTCAATGCTGCTTGAACATCTGGATTTCCCAACGAGATGCTGATAGCCCCCAAGGAGGCATTGGATGGGATGATTCAAGTTGTGAAAAGCACCACAAAAAAAGCATGGTGAAAATCTTGAGCCATATACTGGTGAGACCCAGGGCTGGTGATGACGCTTCACATTTCTAGCCGACGTTTAGTTATATTCTGAAGACTATATCTGGAGCGGATGCAGTATCAATGATGCGCTGCGACGCTACTAATGTGTTTATGCAGCGATACTTCCCTTGTCCGTCGCATCTTTATTTTTGGACTTTCCCACCCTTGTCCGTCGCATCTTTATTTTTGGACTTTCCCACTAGATATAACAGAGGAAGTAACACTTCAGGCGGGAATAATCAAAAAGCGCCTGAGGCACGACGCTTCGCGAAACCCAGGGGAGCATGACCCGTAGTCGATTGCAGAGGCGCCAGAGCCGGTCATGAGCTGAGCATAGTGCTTTGGAGGCACGGTGCCGACTTCAGTTAGAGAGGATGTGGTGCCTTTGAGGAGGTGGGCGGTGATGTTCTCCACCCTCCGTGGTGGTGAGAATGACGACGGACAGTACGTTCGTTTCGCGACGACGAGATCATTATCAATTTGTTATCTATTTGAATAGCTCCTACTAGGCGAATGCATCTATGGATTATCTAAAGTACGAAGCACGTTCTTGTCGTCTATCGACACAGCAGCCGCGTATGGATGCTAGTATTAATATGAATCCGGCGAAATATGACCGGGATGCGGAATTCAATCCGTGCGCCGGATCCGGAAAAAAAAGGAATAAAGTGCGAGATATCTAATTTCAACCGGATCCGGAACACATCATTTTCTATGAAAGAAAATCGTATGCTTAAATGGATGGACGATTCTCATGCACAGAAGCATTGCAGAGGCAGGGCAGGACGCAAATGACTATCGAACTTCCCATCGTTACATTACGTGGATGCACTTCTGCCTAATCGACACTTGGCTCGACCCCATGCATCCAGCTTTTAGTCTCTGACTTGCTGCAGCCTCCCCTTCACCCCGCATCTTCACTTGGGTACATCCATATCCTACACCTGCCTGTTGCCATGGCGAAAGATATGATCAAGGACAGAATCCCGGGTCCCTTGGAGACATGCCCTGAAGCGGCTGAAAGATACTACCGGGATACGCTGAAGCACCTTGATTACGCGAAGGGGCGGAAGGTACCGACAAAGGTTAACCACCCGTATTTTATGCTATCAAGTTCACAGACCCGCAGCTAACCATTAGCAGTACGGTTTCACCTGGACCTACAGACTGGGGCCAAGCGACGGGAATGGGCCCAAAGTCCTTCTTATACACGGAATTAACACGTCGTGCCATTCTTTGGCCGACATTGCCACATCCCTGTCGCAGAACGGCTGTCAAGTTCTGCTTTACGTAAGTTCTATCTCGGCTTCAACCGTCGTTGGCGTAGTCGAAAGCTGAATGGACATCGTTCTAGGACTTGTACGGCCGAGGTCTATCTGATGGAACCAAGGCCAAATACGATGCAGAACTTTATACAGTCCAAGCAAAAGAAGTTCTAGAAGCGTTTAATTGGACGGTAGATATTACCGTCATTGGGTATTCGATGGGCGGCAGCGTTGCTGTGCACCTAAACAATTCGCACCCAAACCTCATCAAGAACCTGATACTACTTGCTCCTGCGGGTATGATACGTCATCGAACGCTCGGTCTTGCAACGTTTGTTGTATTCACGATTTTTCCAACCAGAGTGCAGCGCTACTTCATCAAGAAAAACTTTCAGCAGGGTATCGACAAAGCCGAGAGCAAAACGCCCCTGGTACAAGGTCGTGCTGGTGTGCTGGAAGAAGCGGTGGACAGCCTGGAAGGGGCAGGGGCTAGTCTGGAAGAGGCCGTTTGCCACAGCAGGGTATGGTTTGAAAAGAACCATGACGGATTCGTCAAGGCAGTCATTGCCTCCATATTGGAGGCACCGTTATGTCGCCAAAACAAGGCGTGGGAGAAACTAACAGAGCGGAAAGGAACGACGATGGTAATATTAGGTAGTGAGGATGACAAGGTGGTCGAGTCCCAGTTTCGAGAAGATGTGAGCAAACTGAACGGGGGATCAGGCCATCTAGAATTCGAGGTTTTGGACGGGACGGACCATCATTTCCCTATGACGCATGTTAACAAGGTGTTGGAGATCATTGCACCTGCTTTAGGGATAAAGATCGTACCGACGCAGAGCAAGGATCTCCGGCGTTAGAACTGCAACAACACTCTTGGAAAGTCGCAGGTGATTAGAGTAGTCAGAGGATACAAGTGTCTACTTTTGGAATTACAGATATGGCATTCAATACCGCCCCTATCTGTTCCAAGATTGACTCTTGATTGTCGAGGTTCAATAACTTTTCATTGGAAGCTTCCTCAAGACGTGGTTTCGGGAACATCGTAAGGGAAGCGAAGAACAACCGGAAGTAGGACCGCTGCGTTAAATAGCGTGGCTTTACAAGGGTATTCCATTTATACCACCATACCATGTAGTCCGCTAATAAATATAGTCCCTTGATAATCACTCACATAATATTACCTCTGGCACACACATCTAACGTGCACCCCCTTGTATATAAGAGCGTAGAGCTTACTTCTCCGGAATGGCCACCTTAGATACCTTCTTGCAGATACTAAGAAGTTCCTCCTGTTTGCTTACGTCCCCGGCACCAGGATGCTCTGTATACTCGCCGCTACATGTGAATATTGTCCCGCTATCAAATCCCGCCAGCTTTCCCTGGCCCACCGCCCATTCCGCCAGTGCCCTTGCCGGCTCGTCAGAGCTCCCGGGCGCCATTTGGCCGCCCATCTTAGTCCTGACCCAGCCGGGGTGCATGCTCACGACTTGGATGCCGCCGCGGCCGCCCCATCGGCGGCCGAAGGCCTTGGCGAGCATTAGGTCATGGAGCTTGCTATCGCTATATGAGTGCGACTGTATCGCACCGCGCAGGCTCGCGTCGCCGCCGAGGTGGCTATCCGAGCTCATATAGAGCAAACGCGCAGAAGGACGGTCGATAAGGCAAGTTAAGATATATGGCGCTAGCGTGTTCACGGCAAATACAGCAGAGATGCCATCTGATGTGGTCTCGCGGCTGGACGTCCCGCCGTATCCGATTCCTGCGTTATGGATAATAGTGTCG
Organism: Sordariomycetes sp. B11D1; assembly: GCA_025503055.1. Lineage (NCBI taxonomy): Eukaryota > Fungi > Ascomycota > Sordariomycetes > Sordariomycetes sp. B11D1. The sequence continues at coordinate 9,543 of JAMFQS010000042.1, read as the reverse complement.
AAGGGGCCGCGGTCATTGGCCTGTTCTGCAAGCTTCTTGGTTTCGGAAATCGAGCGTAGATCGCCTATAAGGACGTCTTCGGCATTAGGGATTGCTTTGCGGGTGGAGGCAGCGCGGTCGGCATTGCGGGCGTGCAACACGACAGAGTGACCCTGACTATCGAGTAGCTTGGCCGCTGCTAGGCCGATGCCGTCACTGGAGCCGGTTATAAAGACTCGGGTCATAATAGACACAAGCGTGGGCAGGGTGGGTAGAGAGTAGTGTAAGAGTTGTTATAGATTTCCCATCCATACGTCTCGTAGAGGGGTTAATGGTCTCTAAATATCATTCAGTATACCTTATGACGTCATGTGTAAGTCAACACGTGGGCCAGGTACATCGATCTTTTTTTTATAAGTCTGCCTGGTTTCTAAGCAATTGTCAGATCGTGGATGTGTTATGCTCCTTTACATTGCATAACGAAAAAGTACAGGCAATAGAGGAGGCGGTGAAGGCAAGGGCAACACGGTAAGGGACGAAGAAGAATAGCCTCTCGTCTCCTTGACGAGGCTTTCTTGTTCAAATGCTTATGAGAGCATACTCAGTCAATATATTCAAGGACATGCGGCGGCATTGTAGACAGGGTCTAAGGTGTAGTATCCTGGAATTCCACGCAGTGCCGTCGCAAACTTCAGAGTGTACTCATGATTTCCACCACGAAATTTGCGCATGAGTTTATCGATGGCGTGTAACAGTTCTCTCGCAGAAGAAATACTGGCCCCAGCTTCGCCCATCAGCAAATCAGGGCGTGTCAAGCACGACTCAAGAGTCAACTCCGTCGATGCTTCAATTGCCATACAAACTCCCATAGCAATGTCGTAGACCTTTTCAACAAATCCGACACCATGCACCTCCATGGCTGACAGCGAGAGCCTATCGCAAGTGGCCACAAGTGAGCTGGTGATATGGTAGGCAAAGTCGAAGCGCAATTCGGGATGATCGGATACCTCGCGCAGCAAGCCATGGGACGAGCACAAATTCCATAGCCGATTCAACAGCCACAGCTGTGTAACCGAGATGTCCGCCTGCTGCGTTTCTGGAAGTTGGTCCAATGGAGTCCGTGATGTTGAGGAAGCAAAGGAGATGTCGCCAGCAATACACGCTTCGCGCAGGCGGTGCTGGAGGCGGAACATCCGGATGGCACGTCTCCTGTCAAAGGTCTCGCAGTAGCCATCGCTATATTTGCACGCTCCTATCCAACATTCCACGACACTCTCATCGATAGCGTCAAAAGACTCCATGAGGTAAACAAGACCGATCATGTTGAGCGCGTCTGTATTGTCTTTTGAGACCGGTGGGGAATTCGTGGACGGCGCGAATGCACGCATAAAATAGGCGTTAACGGTTGGGCTCCCACGGAAGCCAATTGGATGATGCTTCTGCAGCGCGTATGCCCTGCTGCCATGTTAGAGCTGCTACTCTATGGTACGCGAGCATATAAAAACGGTGAATCTTACCTCTCAGTGACAGACAAGACGAGATACGTTCGTAGCCACTGCTCCCTTGTCTCGAGATCTAAGCCGTCATATGCCTGTGGCAAGTGCATCGATAATGCAGTTGCAAGATCGACGGCTTCTCTGAGACGATGGTGCGCCGCTTTATGTAGGCCATTACCAAACAGACAAGCAAATATGAAGAAACTCGTCAGAATCATGTGGAGAGACGGGTTCTCTCCAAAATCGACTGCTGTCCTCATCTTGACAGATTCCTCTAGGAGAATCTTGGCCTGGGCAGATCGTGACGGGGCCGATTGTATCTCGTGGATTTGAACAGGCTGGGTCATGGCAAAGGCACATAACGCTAGAAGCATGGCCCCAAACTGTGGATCATGGTGATGCCGGCGGAGAATCATTTCCTGGTACAGCGTGGTGCGATTAAGTATGGGAACGGTAGGATGTAGTCTTTTGAAGTACACATCCATCCAGGGTAACAATGCTTCTTGACTGATGCCGCAGGGCCAAAACCTAACAGCCCCAACGATCGGAGGCAAGTCTTGTGGGCCCATTGAAGCGAAGAGATTATGGTTATTCGAGTGTGAGTCCATAGGAAGGCTAGGAATCCAGATGTCATCTTTCTGTGGGCCCAAGTCGCACCTCCTATGCTCTGCCGGGTGTAACCCCTTCTCTCCTGTGCCTGGTGAGGAAGATACAGAGACTTGGTGCGTGGGGCTCTCCTGGTTTATAGAGAGGTTTGAGGCTTCTGTCGAGGCCGAGGGACCATGTGGAGCCGAGACAAGAGAGTCCAGCATGACCGGAGTGCTTCCGTCCTGCTGCTTCGGTATGCTCGTCGTTGATGGGATGTCCGATGCGGGCGAAGTTCGCCAATGCAAGACGTCTCCACTGGCGCTATGCTGGAGCCTTTGCATTTTGGAGATGCGCCTACCGACTGGACCGCGCCTTTTTCGCTCCTCGTTATATGTGCAGCCGAAGTTTTTACTAACGCACCTCATGCACGGGTTGCTCATGTCGCAGCGCACTTTGCGGGCTTTGCACTGGTCGCATGCCCGGTCCGCCGAGGATTTCAGCCGGCCTTTTGGCACTCCCGCGGCGGTGTCGAGAATGGTAAACATGGTCATACAGTCGTGGCACGCTGTTGATGAACCGATACATACTGAAGAAGAACCGCTGCCCCATGGGGAGAAGAAGTAATTCTTGGTCGAGCCACATGAGCTAAGCCGACGACTGGGGCGGATAACGTAAGTTGACCCACAGTCCACACTACAATCCCACCCTCGCTTACCAACGTAGAGTAAGCAACACATTATACGTCAGTACTTAGTTCGACTAAGCGGCAACATCCGAATAGACGCACCTGATAGACCTAGGATACTGTTACAGGGGGCAGAGATCATCCTATTCCCTTGGGCGTTCTCAAAAGCAATGCCGTGGAAACTTCAGGCGCAAGTTCTACCGACCCACAAGCCCACCTCAAGGTGGGCTCGTGGACACTCTATTCGGTCCTTTTCTCCTTAAGGTCCAGGCTCGCCATTGGCATTCTATAAGAATTACATACAACAATGCTAACAGACCAACACTCCAGGCCTTATTTGAATCCCTAAACGTCTCTAAATCTACAACGACACTGTTAACTAACTTATTTTGCAAGCTACTAGTTAGAAAATGATATATCAAACTTACTAGTAATGCATACGCTGTTAACGCCCCGCGCTGCTCTCGATACGCTAGAGACTTTAGCCGTAAGGGTGAGATGGCCTGGGCCGCATGGCCTTTTATGAAAACACTCAAGGCGGGCGCACGCGTCAGAATAACAAAGTGTGACGGCCTGGGCCGACGCGGCCATTCACGATAAAGAAAGGAAGGCGGGCACGCATAGCAGAATGACAAAGAGACGCCCACGGAGGGCCAATTAAGGAACGGGCGACGACGGGCGACGGACGGAGGTCGACCGGATCGCCCAAGGACAAAGGATCGTTGGTCGGGACGAGGCGATGCGGGCGACGATGGAAGAGTCGCCCGAATCGACCCGCAGGAAACCACCCACTACTTAAACCACGGTCGCTACCATGTATCTAGCTATTTTCTCTTTACTCTTCAGTAGTCAATCCAAGTACAGTCTCTACGCTACTGTTCACAAGCACTATGAACTCTTAGATACGCACTTACACGATAACTTAACCGGATTACTGTTCATCTTTGACCTACTTACTATCTAACAGGCACCCGGAAGACCAAGATCTTCATAAGTTGACTACTCCTGTTCGGTAAGTACCTTACCGCTAAATAGTACTAATAATAGCCCCCGAAGCCACTACCTCGAAGGGAAAGGGCCAGGAGCAAAAGAAGCCCGATCCACCCGAGACCAGGTCCCGCATAGAGGTGGACACCGACGATAAAGAAGACGATGATAATAAGGAAGAGCGGATTAAGAAGCTCGAGGAGAAGATTAAAGGCGCTAAAAGGTACGCCAGGCAATAGCAAGATATTATCAATTAGCAAGCAAGGGAAACGGACTAGCTTAAGAAGGAGATCCGATAACTCCTTTATCGACTCGCTAACGTTAAAAGACAAGGGCTCGCGGCGAACCCCGCGGTTTTCGAGACAAACACCGCCGTGGCCACCAAGATCAAGATTCCACCCCCGGACAAGTATGACGGAAGCCGAGCGAAACTCCGCACCTACCTCACGCAGATAAAGGACTACCTCGAGAACTTCCCGGAAGTGAACATAGGATCCAAGAAGGTTCGAGTCGCGGCCAGATTCCTTACCAGAGCGGCTCACGACTGGTTCGAGCTAACTCTTCGGGACTTCCTGGAAAACGAGTACGGAAGCTAGAGCAGCTTCACCAGGACGATTTTCGCCACGTACGACAATTACGAAAACGCCATCAAAGGAGCATTCGGAGAACTAGACGAAGAAAGGGTGGCATAGAACAAGCTACACCACCTACGACAACAGCAATCAGCCTCGGAGTACGCTATCAGGTTCAGGCAACTATCCTCGACACTTGGATACCCTGACAAAGCACTTATCGATATGTTCTATCGAGGCCTAAAGGAAGAAGTTAAGGACGAGGTTATTAAAGTCAGACCCATACCTCTCGACCTCACGGAGTATATCGAGATGTCGGTCTCGATTGATAATATGCTCTACGAACGACGTATAGAAAAGAAAGGAAACTACGGATCGAATCTCTAGAAGAAGTACCAACTAAACATAAGCAGGAAGCGTCAGAACGGAAACACTTTATAGGGATACTACTCAGGGCCTATAGAGATTGACGCGACACAGAAACAAGGTCAGGGACCTAAGAAGGGCGCTTGTTTTAACTACGGCAAGGAAGGGCACTTCGCTAGAAACTGCCGACAACCTAAGCGACCTAAGGAGCAAAGGGGACCCCCGAAGAATAGAGGAGGACCACCCTAGGGACGGCTACCCGAGCTACGAGAGTTCGCGGCCACAGAGCCAACCCACGCAAACACTAGCTGGACGACGTGTTATAACGACGACTGCCGGGACCACAAGGGAAACAAGGAAGATAACGGCTGGACCCGCTACGAGACTACGAGGACGACGAAGAAGCATGGCACCCCAGGGATTTAGAAGAAGACACGTCTAGTAAAGAATTCCAATAACGAATGCTGGGACACGACAACCCACGCTGGTACAAAGACACGCTTAAGTGGGCCAAAGAAGCAGCAAGAATTAACCTAGGAATCGACAAGGCGGAAGCATGCTACGACCGATACTACTGGAAATGCTTCGAACTAGACCACGACCAGGACCCAGGATCGGAGGAAGACGCGCAAAGGCTCGCATACGCCATTCACAGCAAAAACAGCCCCGAGTACTGGAGGATCGAGAAGAACAAAGAAAGAGAAGCAGAATTCTAGAAGGAATATTACCGGTGTATAATAGGAGAACTCTAAGAATAGAGGACGCGGAGGAACCAGGAATTGGAACGCGAAGAGTACAAAAGCAGGCATAGAACCGCGTGGCTCTCGAAATACGAAAAGCCGACTATCACCCTCGACGACATTACGGCATACAAGGAAGAAAAGCCTCACACCTTAGAAAACGAGAGCGACGGAGTATGCTCTAAATACGGAGAACTTATCGACAAAATAGAACAAGTATAATACGAATAAGACATATAGAGCATCACCCTCGACAATATTCAGGACGACACTAAACTCATTAAGGAAAAATGGGTAATAAAGGGAGAAAGGAAACCACTCTAGGAAATAATAGATGAGGGAAAAGACATCCCTGAACCACTCTAACGAATTAAAGGAAGACTCGAAAGCCTTAAGAGAGCTATCTTAACAATAGCGGAGGCAAGCAGTAGCTCTCTACACAAGTTACATAACGAACAACAACAAAACCAGGACTTAACGAAAGAGATCTACTAGCAAGCTAAGATTATCAAGGACACTCGAGACAAAGCAAAGAAGCTCGCGGCACAGGCCGACGAGGCAATCCAGAGCAGCCTAGAAAGGCAGAAGAAGGCGGAAGCCACGACGAGCACGCCGCAAGGAAAGAAGAAAGGCAAGAGGACCCTCGTAGCAATAGTGACCAGAAACAACGGACATTTGACGACAACAATTCAGCTGAACGGACGAACGGTCACAGCTATGGTCGACAGCGGAGCCATAGGCGTATACATCTCACCAGGAACGGTCAACAAGTTAGGACTACCTTACTAAGAAAAGGAGCACCCGTACAGCCTCGCAACTGTCGATGGGAAGCCAATCAACTACGAAGGAGGTCGCGTTCGTTTCGAGACCGCGCAACTCGAAATGACGATCGGTGGAAGGACGGAAAGCGTCCGGTTCGATGTTACGAACACCGGCAGGCACCAAGTTGTGCTTGGACTTCCGTGGTTACAGAAAAGCAACCCAAAGATCGACTAGGCTACTGATCAGCTTTGGTAGAACGATACTTAATCGTGTTAACTATCGAAGGGCTATGAGACGAGAAGAGACTTAGCCTCTGCCCGGACCTCTATAAAGGCGGCAAGCAAGTTTATAAATCTGTAGATACCGATATATTATAAGGATCCGATCAAGAACGACACGTTACCTAAGGGAGAACTCAGAAAAAGAAAAAGACGATATATACCTCGCATTTTAGCGACAATAGAGGTAGAAGTTCTAGAGGAGTACCTTCGGAAGGTACCACAAGATTACTAGAAATATAGGAAACTGTTCAAGGGAGAACTGGACAGCGGCCTACCAGAACACGGGCCGTGGGATCACGAGATCCCACTTAAGGAAGGAACTCAGCCAAAGTTCTTCCCGATCTACAACCTGAATGCGGAACAACTCAGGGAGTTGAAGGCATACATCGACGAAAACCTGAAGAAGGGATATATCCAACCATCACAGTCACTAGCCGGATACCTAATCTTCTTTATACTAAAACCAAACGGAAAACTACGACTATGCATCGACTATCGACAACTTAACGAGATCACTATCAAGAACCGATACCCCCTACCATTAATCTCGGAACTACAAGACAGACTACAAGGAGCACAATAGTTCACAGCATTAGACCTCAAAGGAGCATATAACCTTATTAGGATTAAGAAGGGAGAAGAGTAGAAGACGGCTTTCAGAACGCGTTACGGACACTATAAGTATAAGGTTATGCCTTTCGGACTTACTAACGCACCAGCCTCTTTCTAGACTATGATCAACCACGTTTTGCGAGAATACCTCGACATTTTCGTCGTCGCTTACTTAGACGACATTCTTATATTCTCGAAGAACGAAGAGGAACACAAGGAATATGTGCATAAGGTACTGAAAGCACTCGAGGAAGCAAAAATGCTAGTAGAACCAGACAAAAGCTACTTCCACACCAAAGAAGTCGATTTCCTAGGATACACGATCCGACCAGGGGAAATACGCATGCAACGTAAGAAAATCGAAGCGGTATTGGACTGGAAAACACCAACGAACGTCACGGAAGTTCGCGGATTCTTAGGATTCGCTAACTTCTACCGGAGGTTCCTACTCAATCACAGCAAAACAATCAAACCATTGACGGACCTCACAAAGCAAGACTAAGAGTAGAAATGGACGAAGGAATGCCAAGATGCGTTCGAAGAAGTCAAGCGCAGAATCGCCTCGGAACCAGTGCTAGTCATAGCGGACCCAAATAAGCCGTTTGAAATCGAAACAGACGTATCAGACTACGCTTTAGGAGCACAACTCGGGCAGCGCGACGAGCTAGGACGGCTGCATCCAATATCGTTCATATCCAAGAAACTCTTAGGACCAGAACTACGATACCCGCTGCTAGATAAGGAACTCATGGCAATAGTAGAAGCTTTAAAGGACTAGAGACACCTCTTAATTGGCGCTAAGCACCAGATTCTTATCCGGTCAGACTACAAGAACCTCTCCAGTTTTACCAAGAAACAAGACCTCAACAAACGACAAGCACGATAGACATAGGAACTAGCAAGTTACGACTTCAAGATTGTCCACGTTAGAGGAATAGACAACGGAAGGGCCGACGCCCTTAGCCGAAAAGCGGAACACTTTCAGAAGGTGCCTACAGAAACGCAAACCGTCTTGTACCAAGAAACCGACGGAAGCCTGCGTCAATTCGCGGCTACCCACAGAGTCCAGTACGACACCACATGGACCCAACAACTGATACAGGAGTACGAGCAAGAAAAAGAGAGTATCGCGAGTATGGCGAAACGAGGCCAACTACGACACGAGGAGCCATTTTGGAAAAAGAACGACAAGGTGTTTATCCCGGAAAGCATATGCGAAGAACTCATCACACGGATACACGAGTCGCCAATGCACGGACACCCTGGAATCCATAAAACTATAAAAAAGATATAACAGGAATACGACACGCCGAACCTAAAAAAGCATGTCAAAAAGGTTATCGAAAGATGTAACGTCTACGCGAAAAGCAAGGCGAGACGACACAAACCTTATGGGGAACTTCAACCGCTCCCTGTACCAAAGAAACCATAGGAGTCGATCACAATAGACTTCATAGTTAAACTCCTGGAATCAAAAGATCCAGCGACAGGAACGAAGTACGACAGCATCTTAGTAGTCGTGGATAGACTCACCAAGTATGCGTACTTCATACCATTTCAAGAAGCAACGGACGCTACGCAGCTAGCCTATATTTTCCTTCGGATAATTGCAGCCAACTATCATCTACCCGAAGAGATCATTACGGACAGAGGATCGACATTCGCCTCTAAGTTTTGGAGAAGTTTGATAGACCAACTGGGTATAGACCACAAACTATCTACGGCTTATCACCTACAAACGGATAGACAAACGGAGCGACTAAACCAAATCGTCGAGACATATCTCCGGATGTACCTCAACTGGGAGCAGAACAACTGGGTTGCCCTGCTACCCACGGCACAAATTGCATACAATTCCAGCACGGTAGAAAGCACAGGCACATCGCCATTCTACGCCAATTACGGGATTCAACCAGAAACGCAATACAGCCCCAGAAACGAGAAGACACAAGTAGAGAAAGCCAAACTCGGAGCCGACAAGATGCGAGAATTACACTAAGAACTCGCCGAACAACTACAATTCGTCAGGGAACGAATGGCGCGATACGCCAACCAAAGAAGGATTAAGGGACCAACCCTTAGAAGAGGGGAGAGAGTCTACTTGGCCATACGAAATCTCAAGACCAATAGACTAAGCGCAAAACTTGACTTTAAGTACGAAGGACTATTCGAAATCGAAGAACGAATTTCGCCAGTTAATTACAAATTACGACTACCGGAAGGATCGCGACTACACCTAATTTTCTACGTCTCGCTACTAGAACTAGCAACGGACGACACACCAATTTAAGACACAATCGAAGTTTAAGCTAAAGAAGAAGAATATAAGGTCGAGAAGATCCTTGATTCAGAATGGAACCTAGAAAGACGAAGACTTGAATATCTAGTCAAGTGGAAAAACTACCCTAACGCCGAGAACTCCTGGGAACCACTCGAAAACCTCACGAACTGCCAGGGGCAGCTCGATCAGTTCCA
>JAMFQS010000041.1:181146-218590 GCA_025503055.1 Sordariomycetes sp. B11D1 | reverse complement strand
CCCAAACCCCCCCCACCCCCTTGTGGGGGCCGCCCCGCGCGGGCGCCCGGGGGCTGCCCCCCCCCCCCCCCCCCCCCCCCCGGGGGGCTACTGGCGTTCCCTTTGGCGCCTCCCTGGCCTGCGGTCGTCGGCCAAGCTGGTGGTCGCCTTGCAGTGGAAGCCGGGGGCTGGCACCGCGGGATGGCTGCTGGGGCTGAGAGACGGCGGGGTGCGGGGTGTGAAGGGGAGGCTGGAGTCGAGGGGGGCGAGGAAGGGAGACGGGGGTGAAGGGGCAAGCAGAGGTGAGAGTGAGAGGAGCCGGGGGGGAAGTTTCGGCGCTCTGTTAGGACTGCATCCCAGGATGAGCCTGACTAGGACAGCCAACGCCGGACTGTATCACGTACCAGTTCCGGGGAACCAGGGACTGGGTTGGTATAGGATAGGGAGTGGAAAGGGTGTTCAATAACGGGAGAGTCAGAGCGAAGGGGGTGGGGGGGGACGTCCATTTCCCCATCACCCTCCCACGCTCATTTTCGCACCAGCTTCAAGGACCATGGCCTCCCACGAGAGATAGCCCCCGTCCCCCTTCCCATACTCACTCTTACCCTGGTGGCCCTCGCCCGTCATGCGCGAGTCTAAGCCCGAGCCAGAATCTACGAGCCCGGTTATAGCGCGACACGGAACCCTTAATCTAGAGGGGTCTATAGACCAACCAAACTTACAAGCAGACCACATCGAACCCCTGATACCACTAGAGCATCCGCGCAGTATACAAGCATCCAGACACAAAGAGTTGACAGAAGAGTATTGAAGGCGTATATGCCGATACCAACATTACCTCCCACCCCCGCCATAGTCCCTCCACCCAAGAAGCTATACTATACATACACGGGCCGGCGAACCGACCAGAAGGTTAGGTAAACTCGAACAAAGGAGATCAGATGAATGACAACGAGCCGACATTTTGCGCGCGGTAGACCCCAAGACGTAACCGGGCCCAGACCAAGACTAAGGCCAAGACCCACCAACCAACCAACCCAGACCAGATTCAACTAGACAAGATCGAATTCAACAGACCAAACCCTCCAAACCTCCCAACTCAAGAGCTGCGCGTGCGGGGTCGCCGACCGGGAGGGGGGGGGATATTCCGGATGTCGTGTAGTCAGTCAAGCGAGGCTCCGCCACCTCGGGCCTCGACCATCTGTTACCGCCGCCGTGTTAGATCATGGCCATCCCTCATTAGAGCGTGGACTACCCCTTGGCGCCTGTTACAAACCGGATCCGCCTCGTGGATGAATCGGAGCCTCGCCCCTCGAAGTGAGCTCCGCAGGCCCTGACCCTCCGACTGACCAAACAGTGGCAGTCCCACATAATATGGCGGCCGATGCGGCCGACCGCGACCGCTCATAGCACCCATTCCGACGCCCACCAAAACCGCATACCCTATGCCGCCAAGCCCTTCTACCAGAATCGCCCGAAATGAGATACCGCCACGCAGCGGTAGAAGCAGATGAAGGAAGAAAAGAAAAGAAAAGAAAAGCAACTGAAACAAAGCCGAGATGCAATGCCACCCGGCGCCATTGACGCCTTGCAAACAAAACAACCCTTCCAGCGAGCCCTACCCGGGTCGTCGCCTCGCGTTCTCGAAACCCTAGAAAACCAACAAGACTCAAGAATGGAACAGATCCCACGCCCTCTCGCACAGCTGGAGGAACTCTTCGCGCTTCGCCCTCTGCGTCTCGGGGCTGTCCCGCCCGTACCCGAACGGTCCCCGCCTCGGCGCGGGTCCGTTGCCCAGCGGTGGGCTCGCGCCCTCCTCGTACTCGGCGCGGGTCCGCCGCCTCGAACCGCGGCTCTCGGTCGCCCTGCTCCCGGCGTGGGGGGATGGCGGGGTCGGGGGCTGATGACCGCCATAGTGCACCAGCTTCGGCAGCAGCTCGGGGCGCCCCGCCGCGAGCTCCGCCTGCGCGTCCTCGGCCGACTTATACTCCCTAGGCCGCGCCGAGGGCGGGCCCGGCGGCGGCGGTGGCGGCGGCGGCGCGTGCCCTGGCGATGCGGGGGGCGCTCGTGCGCTACTGGGGTACACGGAGTGGTGGCTAGCGGACTCGGGAGGAGGGGGGAGGTTGTGGCCGAAGACGTCGCCGATAGGGGGCAGCCGGTTGTTCGTCTGGTTGGCCGGCACGTGGTGGATATGAGATGTGCTCGACAGCCTGGACGGCTGGTTCGCAATGTGTCTCGTGAGCGGCTGGGGGTTGTGGATGCCAGTGAAGGTCTGGTTCAGCGGCGCGGACTGGATGACGCGCTCGGCGGCAAACTGTTCGTGGGACGGCGCGACGATGGACAACCCCGGCGGGGCCTTGTTCCGCCGCGACAGGCCCGGCGTTTTCGCGGCGAAACCGGGGTGGTCCTTGTTGGGCCCGTCGCCCTTGGCCGACTGCTGCTGCAACCTCGACTCGATAATGTGGCGCTGCTGGTCCCTGACGCTCATACTCCGCTGGAGCTGCTCCTTCATGACGGGATCTTGCGTGACAAAACCGGGGGACAGGCAGGCGAGGCCGACATCCTGGATAGCGAGACCATCACGCGCCGTCAGCGGACGGTTGGCGGACGAGGCGCCAGCGTTGGTGCTGCCGCCCTTGGACAGGTCGAGCTTCCTGGGCCGGTGGCGGGGGGCTGGAGCATCTGGCGACCGGGGTTCCTTCTTGACGACGATCTTGGGCATTCCGCTAGAGCTTCGGGACCTAAGGGGCGATGTTTTAGTCAACTGTGCGATCGCAACGCGGAGAGACGACAACGATGAAAAAGGACAGCGGGCAGGGCACGGCGAGACGTCGGGCAATGGGGGGGATACAGGGAAAAAAGAAGATAAAAGTCGACGGATATATGGACTTACGCGCTTGGTGGAGAGGACTTGGCACCGGCAGAGCCCTTGGGGCTCCTGCTCCCCCTCTGGTGCTCAGCGGCATTCGCGGCGCGCGGGGCGGTCGGGGACGCAGACGAGGGCGCGGCGGACGAGGGCGCGGCGGACGAGGGCGCGGGGCGGTCGGCCTGCAGGGTGGGCCTGTCGTGGGGAGCCGGTGATGGAGCCATGGCGATGGCAGCACTCATGGTGAAGGGAAGAGCGAGCAAAAGGAGCGGGAAATAGAAACTGTGCGAGGCGCTGGCCCCAAAAGCTGCGGCAGGATCTTGGCGCTGAGCCAAGGCCGACTTTCCCCAGTCGCACTTGGTACTGTGGGACGGCGGGCGCTGGCGCAGGGGACTCGGGGACCCCCTTGTTTCTCTGACCTAGCGCTGTCTCGCCCTTTTCCCCGTCGGGTTAGGGGCGATGCAATAAAGCCCGTAGCGGCGGCTAATCGGCCGTGACTGTGCGAAAAAGAAAAAAAAAACCGGCCTCGCGGGCTGTGGAGCTGGATTCGCACGCGGGAGATTGGCACAGTGGGATTAGCGACTGTCTCTCGGGCCGGGACACTCTCTTGTCCGTGGCCGGGTCTCTGGTGAGATGTTGAGTTGAAACGGGAATGTGTCGGAGTTGCGTCTTGACGTGGTGAGTGTGTGTGTGGGGGGCGGTCAGAACGCTGTGCTTGTGAGCTGCGCCGGGGTGGAGCAGCTACGGTAGCTATGTGAGTTGAAGCTGGTGCCGAGGTTGCGTCGAATCGGAGACGGGCACGCGGGTGTGGCTTGGGATGATGTCGCTCGGATAGATGGCGCGAGAAGGATGAGGACTGGGGGGAGATGCCCAAGGGAGCCGGAGGGCAGATTAATGTAGGGCCGGAAACGCTGTCCACGGCTGTAAGTGCGCCGCGGGTTGGTCGTGCGGCTGCAGTGCTAATAATCTGTTGGCTGCGGGCGTTGGGGCTGCTGGCCCTTTTTTTCCCTTCCTGCTGCTGCTCGTGCGGCCTGTCCGAAAACGTGGAAGCAGAATCGGACGACGGTCTAGTTGCGTGGAGGAGGCGGAGGAAGGAGGTGGGAAGGTGCCCTGAGTTGAGACCGGGGCCACGGGAAGGCGCGGATGATATTTGAACTGGGGTTTCGGGCAGGGTGAGGGGCAGCCGGGGTGGGCTGGTCGCGCGCTGGCGTGTCCGTTTTATTAGCAGGGGGGTGTAAGGAGCGCCCGAAAACGGCAGTGACACAGTAGCGACAAGGGTGGTTTCGCCCTCTCCAGGGGAATGAAGGGAGGGGAGACAGGGAACAGAAACGGCACGAGGGGCCGCGCTTGCAGGGGTCCGTCTGGGCCCCAGAGGTACATGGTCCCGAGTACACGGGTCAACGCGCAAGGGCTTCCTGATGTCCACAGAATGGAATTGAGGATAGGTGCGCTTGGTGCCATACGCAGCTAAAGAGCGCCGCGGACGGCGGCAACACCAAAGACGAGGCACTTGCCATGACTAGCTATCACGAACACTTCCGCGCAAGAGAGACGACGCCCACCGGCCAGGTACACACGCCAAGAACCACGGCCTGGAGCACTCATCCTCCTCGTGATTAAAGACCGCTCAGAGGCTGATATTGGCTCTCGTCCATTTCACGACTAGAGACCCAGCCTAGCGCGGCCAACGCCCGAAAACCAATGATCCCGCCGCCACCCAGGCGCCAAGACCGCCTAACGGTTCCTCATTTAGCATTCTGCGGACGAACAAGAGGACGTCCCGACCCGGCCACTAGACAAGATCCGTCGCGGCAGCGCACATGCCACCGACGATACAGGCACGTACCGTAGCCTGCCCTCGGTATCCGCTTGATTGATCGATTGGCAGATGTTTGAAGTCGATCCGCCGCTTCGTCCGGGATACGACCACGATCCGCCGGCGAGCCACGATGTCACCTACAAAGAACCCCGTCGAGTTACTTTGCACCGGCAACAACGGCGAGGATTGATTAGCTTGAGTGCCTCTCCTCCAAGACTCTCGTCCCCGCCGACGACAATGTAACCAAGACAGGTTATCGGCAGTCTGGTGAATGCCCCGAGCCCCTTGCAATTCCAGATCAACCCACCGCCTCCCCGCCAATACTCCCGCCTGAACCTGCCCCTCCCTCTTACACCACTCGACCTCGATGCTCGCACACACCTCGAGAAGCCAAGGGCGACGCCGGCGTTGCAGCTCCCAGCCCAGAGAGCCGCTTCCCCAGCCGTGACTGGCCGCTAGCGACTTAGCCCGCGCGCCGTGCGGAGTCACCTCTCTTTTAGAGTTACGAGCGAACTAACACGAGATGCCCCCGCCCATAAGCGGGTGCGCACGTACCTCGGACGGGACTGGATCCAATATTTCCGGTCCCAGCGGGAGGAAACTGAAAGTGGGGGGTGGTTCCGATCCCAGACCTTTTTTTTTTTCCTGCGTTGGTACGTTTCACCCCTGCTGTAACGTACTCGGATGATACTTTGCACAGGTAGGCGTCAAGATCGCCCCCCCGCGCCCCTTCCTTGTCTTCCTTTTTCCACCTCTGACGTGCATGGCGCAAGGGCCTGTCAAGGAAAGCAAGGCTTGGGACGATCTGACATGGGGAGACCAGGGCTCCGGGTCTGAATCGGCCCATGGGGGCTGCCGTCGGGGGCCGCATCCAGAGCCGCGCCGCCTGTGCCCCGTGGCGCGAGTAGCGGTTGTGAAGCAGGGAGCATCTGCGCTTCGCTTCGCTTCGCCGGCCAGCAGCACGTCGTTTGAGGCGCGTGGCGGGCGTCGCAGCTTCTAGTCGGCGAAACCGTCGTCGCCGCGCGATTACTGCACGAGCATGTGCGGGCCATCAGCGACGCAAGAGCCCCCAACGTTGCATCCTGCATTGCCAATTACAGAGACGCGAGCAGGAAAATATCAGCTTCAATATGCGCTGGTGCGGCGGGAGTAGCTGCCGCTTACAGTCCCACGTTACGTCGTATATCGCGCACTTTGGGCCGGGCGTAGTTTATTTGAACCACTTACCGAGCGTCGCTTGAGCTGCGCGGCCGACGAGACTGGACGGTAACGTGAGAAGGGGAGGGGCAGGCAGTATATATGCCACGTCCGGACAATGCATCCGCGACCGTGCGGTTGCTTCCCTCGGGCCACCCGGGTGAGCTGACATGACCGCAGCACAATGTGCGCTCCCCATCCGTGCGCTTCAGTGTCCCCGCTGTCTCTGTCCTCGCTAAATCTCGAGCGTCAGTGACATCAGGAAGCCCCAAGTACAAAGTATATCCAGCCCACGATCAATCGAGACAAAAACGGATCCGAAACGGATGGCCCAACAATCCCCGGCAAGGATCGACCTTCGCGAACCACCCACCGTATCGGCAAACGATCCAATATGAAGATTGCTGCCCAGCTGCCCCTTCCCCACCCGCCTCGAAACCTACCGCTCAGGTGGCGGGGCGGGCCACCCGACCAACCTGAAACCGAACCCAGGCGTTGGAAACCTCCGAGCCTGTCAGATGCTGGCGCTAGGTGGCGGCCATGTACCCACACCACGCTAACCCGTCCCCTCGCACACGCCCGGGGCGTGGGTGGGGCCCCCCTCTTCATCTCTATCCCTGCGTCTGGCGGGCCTGCCAATCGCTGGCTGCGGATCGTCCGCTGTTGACGGAGTTTGCTCGTCTCGTATTGAACGGACCGGAGGGGGGGATATCCACGGCGGGGTTTGAGTGGTTGTTGGCTCGCGGGCGCAGACTCACCTGAGATACCGCTTCTGCTTGCGGACGATGTGCTTGTGCTGCCAGTTCTCGAACAATGTCACCGTCGAGAACAGATGAAAGAAGAGATACGAGGTACCAAGGAGATGATGCTTACTACAGCACGGCCGCGACTTCCGTCGACCCCTGCCTAGCCCTACGGCTCCACCTCCCTACCCCTCCCCGCACCATTCCAGATGCGTAACAGATTGAGATTAAAAAGGACGACGAGACGGTGTCCATCGCCTCAATCCAGGGATCCCCGACCATGAGCTGAAGCGCACCATCGGTAACGGCACGCGCGCACTAGCACAGTTTGCCCCTTCGAAAGGACGGTTCCCTGTGTTGCCCGAAACTCTTGGTTTCGAACGGATAGCACGGCCATGGACGTTTTCGCCTTGTGATCACCTCACCAAAACTTCCAGGGAGTTGTATCACATGCAAGATGCCTCCCAGAGTCTTCCCCGTCGCTTCCCCACCGCATAAAAGGCGCCCAATCCTCATATCAGCCCTCCGTCGGTCGGATGCGCCGTCGGCAACGTGGCTTCCTCAATGAGGCGTCGAAACCCCGGCTTTACGGGCGGTCCCGAGACCTGGCTTCGGTACACATCGCAGAGGGAGTGCGATATCCGGCTTGCCTCGTGCCCTGGGCCGCCTCGTGGCCTTTATCCCTGCAACGCTAGAAGCCATGCGGATCTGGTCCCCACGATGGAGACTCGCTTGTCTTCTTGGCCTTGGGGTGACCTGGGTAGACGGCATATCACACGCTCCGCCCGTTAGCTGTCGCCAGCGCGGCCCGCGCTCAGATCGACGACAGCCAGCGGGCCCATACGAGGCTCGGCCGACGACCTCGAGGGCCCTCGGCACCCCGGTCCTCCTTGTACTTGCGGCATCTCAAGCCTTAGCCCTGCGGCTTCACGAGGCGAGATGGAACGGGACCAGGGGACGGTGTCACAAGTGTCCCCCGTTCCCGTGGGACAGACCCCATCGCTTGTCCGACCCCGCGCTCGTATCGTATGAACACATGCAAAGTTAAATGCGGGCTGCCCGGCCGGGATGACCTCCTTAGGGCTCCCGTGGACTGGCGGTGAGGCCCTTTTTGTGGTTCTTGTGCTCGTGTGCCCATGCCCGCGGCCGCAGCGACGTCATTGTGTTCATTACCACTCTCACTTTTTTGGGGGGCTTTTCCAGCGGTGGCCGCGCGAAAGCGAGGGCGCTCGGGACTTTCCTACCCCGAGCAGCTGGTGAAGGCTCGAGGCCACCGCGTGGAGTGCTTCCCCTCAACCAGAGTGTCGTCCCGCTCCACGATATCATCAGCCTCTGGTCCCGAGGACAGATTCACGGTGGGTCCAGCAGCACGATCGTTAGAGACCCCCCACGGGCCGCCCAATCACGGCGCACGGGCCGCGACGCAGACTTGAAACATGGTGGGTGGCCAAGACCCAATCAGAGGTTCGCCGCGCAGGGATCACGGCGAGGAGGCGTAGGATGGCGATGCGGGAACTCAGCACTTTGCAGATGTGTTGGCGCCGTCCTATCGGGTTGACGATGGACGCTGGTCTTTGCTTGCTTGAAGTGGCCGATTGGTGGTGGCGTATAGTAAGTAAGCCGGGGTCTTCCTCGCAACGTCTCGACGTCATGTGCGGAGGAGCCCGTCGTGAAGTCCTGACATATGTTCGGGGGAAACGTACCTCTTACGGAGAGGACAAAACAGGGCCCGGCGACACATCCCGTAGCATCACCACTCCATTCGGCCGAGCCAACTCCTTCGCGTCCGTCCGCAGAGAAACGGAATCTGTCTCCGTTCCCTCGCATCCACATCTGCCGTGAATCACCGTTGTTGCCCTGCACGCCCCTCCCACCGACCTCGTAATCCTCCATCCAGCCTGCACCGTGCCGCCCGCCCTTGCTTCTATTGCTTCCCCTTTAGGAAACCCGCCGTGGGATCGTCCACACACACATCGACGTCGCACGACCGCCCCCGAAAGTTCGATGGTGAGCGTGAGACGGCCTCCACCCGATGAATCCTGGGCAATGGCGGGGGCGGGAGATGGTGCGATGGGGCCAATTCCTTTTTCTTTCCCTTCCACGCAGGTCCAGACGGAGGAGGCGCAGAGTGTCTTGATATCACGGTTGTTATTTTTGGAGTCTAGTAAGACGCTGCTATATGCAAAGGGCCGAGCTTCTTGCTTCGATGCATCGGTTCCTTGATATCGCACTGTGACTGAACTTTCTATGCGATGAAGGGGGCATGTCAGTTACTCTATCAAATGTCAACAGCTGGCAGATGTTTTTTTTTTGGAAAGCGCCCCACCGAGCCGATAGCGAAGGCTTATCGTAAAATTCAAAGCATATCGAGAACTCGAGTCGCCCGCAACGGCCCTTTGCGACAACCCTCAACGAGAGCTCATCCCCACGCGCGCTACCCTCTCGCCTCACATCCATAGCCAGGTGTACTCCCCGCTTCGAGTAAAACAACCAAACCGAGAACCAGCTTCCCGCACCACCGCCATCATGCCCGGAGCGGTCGACGACACGGTGATGGAGGACGTCCCCCAGGTGGAGGGCTCCGAGCAGGGAGAGGAGGAGGAGGTCGCCCCGCGCGTCAGGATCGTGCGTAATTCCTGCCCATTGGCGTGAATCTCGGTATTGGGAGGCCTTGCTAACATGATATAGCTGCCCGGCTCGACTGACTCGGCTGCTTCGTTCGAGTTCACCGACGAGGGACACACCCTCGGGAACGCCCTCAGATGGGTCGTCATGAAGAAGTATGTTGAGGACTGAACGCGAGAGTGTGGAGTGCGTGCTAACTGGCGGATGCCAGCCCGGACGTCGAGTTCTGCGCCTACACCATCCCCCATCCCTCCGAGAACAAGATGAACGTTAGGATACAAACATACGGTAAGCGCACACTCCATTGAGCTGGAAGCACTGGTACACTATGGCTAACGAACTTGGCGACAGAGGGTACCGCGGTGGACGCCCTGCAAAAGGGCCTCCGGGACCTCGCGGACGTGTGCGACGTCGTGACTGAGGAATTCGAGGAGAAGATCTCGGCATTCAAGTCTTAGAATGGCAGAGTACCGGGTCATGATCTTTATTCCTGGTTGGAGCGTTTCAATCATTGGTTTGAGGAGTACCATACTAATGGTGTCGGGGGTTAAGGGGGGGTAAGCCCAGTGGTGTCGAGAGGCTTGAGGAGGGGTGACGGGGAGGCGGGAGTTACGGCATACACAAAACAAGGGCGTTTTAGGGTCAATGCATTTTCTTGTTCTTTTCTCCGACGCAGACCACTTTCTATAATATGTACACGCGCTGGACACCTCCCGACTCTAATTCCGGCCCTGTGATCCTATCGCGTTAGCCATCACGTACACTTGGTGGCCGGGGCGGACTCCGGGTAACTTACCTCCAGGAACCCCTCCATGAAGTTGGAGGGTAGCCTCTTGTCTCCGCGGAAGTTCTCCTCCTTGAAATACGACATGACGTGCGTAGTCTGCTTCCAGAAGTTCATCGTCTCCTGCAATCCGAACTAGATTAGCGCCGTTGTTCCCGACCGGCCGGCGCTGCTGACCGGCAAAGGGGAGGGGGGGGGTTTCGTTGCCGGCCGGGGGTGCCGGAGGGGGCGTACCTGGTACTCCGCATTGTTCTTCATGAGGAGGACGTCGACGACGGGGATCTTGTTCACGAATCGGTGCTTCTCGAACTCCTCTCGCATCCGCGTCCGAATCGTCGAGACCGGCATGGGGATGTTGTACATCCGCTGAATGTCGGGCGCCTGTCCATAGTCGCCAATTAGCCGCCGCTCCCATTCTACCAGCACTTATAAACACCAGAAGGGCTCATTTTGCAGCCGGCGACGGGGTAGGTTCGGCACGCACCGCTCGGATCCAGGTCCGGTAGGACCCGAGGACTCGTCGTTTGGCATCCTGCCAATTGACGGCTAGAACATCTGTTAGCGGGGTCTCTCGGGGACAGGTAGGGGCGGGTGCCTACACTGCCGCGTCCTGACGGCGAACTGCGTCGGCTGAATAACCATGGTGGGCGGTCGATGCTGCGTTTGGGGTCTGCCTATGGCCACTTCGCGATGCGGATTGAGGTCGTTTCGGCGCAGGATCGTCATGGGCTGCTCGGCTGTACGTCACGTGATGTCGAGCTCCTGAGCCAGCCGGTCGGGGGCATTACTAAGATGTCGCCGCCCCTAACGACTTGTCTGTCTTCGGCGATGCCCCACTGTAAACTTCGCCCTGCCTGCAGGGGACGAGACAGCGTGGGCAACCTTGGAACAGCTCCGATCGTGAATCAACCGGAGCGGAAACCGCCGACGACGAACCCAAGAGCACACTTTATACACCGCCTGAAAAAGCCGCCAACATGCCGCCGATCCGGACGTCGGGTAAGCGCAAGAGGCCGCCGGAAGGCTTCGCCGACATCGAGGACGATCTCCTCATCTTCTCCAACAAGATGAAGGACGCGCAGAACAAGCCGCCGCCGCCGGGGCCGAAGCACCAAGCGCAGTGGGAGATCTTCCAGATCTCACATCAGAGGAGCCGCTACGTGTACGACCTGTACTACGAAAAGGAGGCGATAAGCAAGCAGCTGTACGACTGGCTGTTGAAGAATGGATATGCGGATGCCATGTTGATTGCGAAATGGAAGAAGCAGGGATACGAAAAGGTAAGGTCCTATCTGGCGTCTGGTTTCTGATAAGGCTTGTATGTGGGATGCTAACTGCGTCTAATAGCTCTGCTGCCTGAGGTGTGTCCAGACCAAGGAGACGAACTTCAACTCGACGTGTATCTGCCGGGTGCCCAGGGTCCAGCTCAAGGAGGATCAAGACATCCAGTGTGTGAGCTGTGGATGCAGAGGCTGCGCGTCGTCCGACTAAACACCGGTTGACTGGCCGCATGACATCTGCACACGAGTGCACTGCATCGGTGGGAAGCCGTACACAGCATCGCGAACGCGACCGGATCGCCGGAATGGCATCGCATGAGTATCCAGAGGGGGAATAGAACAGGGATCACTCAACACCATTCACACTGCCGAACTCCCACCGAGGCCGACGTCTTGCGCAAAAAGCGATGCCCAGCTCCTCGGTCGACTATCTCTTGGAGAATCCTGTGCCTCTGCCTCCCCTCCCGAATCGAATGTTGCGCGGAACGAATCTGAGTGCGGACATGGCATCGGTTAGGCCTTCCATGGCCTGGTCGTTATCCCCCTCCATAATCTGGTCGTTATCCTCTGGAGGCGGCGCAGCACTCTGGCTACTTGGAGACTTCCCGGATGGCGTTTTATCCTCTGGCTCTGAGGGCTTCTCTCGGCCGCCATCGCCATCATGCCTTCCGTCGTCTGGGCCGCCGCTAGGTCGTCTCTGGGACTCGCTGGGCTGTTTCCGACGTCGGTGGCCGGCTTCTAAGAGGAGCGAGGTCCTCCCGTCAACGCCCTCCTTCGTCAAGGCGAAGAAGAAATTCTTCGGGTACATGTGCTTGTCAATGAGATGAAGCCGTCGTTTCTGAGGGGTCATACATTTCTTCTCACATCCCTCCACGAAGCAAGAATACTACGTAATAAACAACCTGTCAGCATAAAGGAACTTCTTCCGGGTGAATCGTGGTCATTTTGATGTGGGTTATGGGGACGGGACGGACTGTTTGTTCGCCTCTGTCCCGCCTCACGGCGACAAAGGCATCGTGGCATTCCTCAATATGTATGCTTAATAGATGGTCGGACGGCAGGTTCCTGCCGCATTCCAGGCACCGGTTTACGTGGGCTTTGTTGTAATGTGCTTCGTATTCTTCGTAGGTCCTGAACGATAGGGCCGATTTGTGAGGGGGCATTGAGCACTTGATGCCTAGAGCAGAGTCCTCGCCCAATGCATCCTGGTCGATGTCCACGAGTTTCGCTGCAGGCGTGGCAGAAGACCCCCTTGCGCCCGAGGTGTCGGTATCGAAGGTTGCGACCTCGTCAGGGTCTCGTGAGCGCTTCATGGATTCAGGCTAGCTTGTTGATGGGTGAATGAGCGCGGTGTGTGAGTGATGGCTTGAAGCCTCGAGCATAAGGTCGTTCTTTCTGGCTCGGCTCCTGATGGAGAGCACAATGTACGAGAGTAGACTTGTGAGGCGATCCGAGTGCAGAATCGAGCCAATCGCCGAATGGATAATAACAAATGACGTCTAAGTGGAAGCTTGATACGTCTAGCGCGGGTGTTTAGCAATCTTGGGGTTCGGATATAATGCCCACCGCAGAATCGTATGGAATGAATCCTCGCCGTTTGCATCAGGGCATCCCCAGGCCTCAGATGGCTCGAGTAACCCGCTAAAGCTCAGCGGTCTTACGGCGAGCACCAGCGGGCCCCAGCAGCCCGGCGTGCTGTGAAAGTTTACCCGGCTAAACGCCGGAGCAGTTGGGCGCCTGCTCCGAACTCTCGACTGCTGGCACGTGGTGGAGCGCCATCGTCACCACCAAGCTTGCATCATCTGCTTCGTGATACTCGCGTCCTTCCCGGGCTCGCCGCCTGTTGTCGAAAGCCTTAGTGAAGACCCGCCCCGGCCCATCGGATCCGGCGCCCGCTCCGCTCCCCTTGCCCAAAGCCCCGCCTCCACCGCGCGCGCCCCGACCACGGCTCCACTGCGGGCTGAGCTTCCCTCGCCGCGGGACCTTCCTCTGTCCTTCCAATGCGAACCCACTGCGATGCGACACTCCCCCAAGGCCGAGTTGAGCTCGTAGTGCTGTCGGTCTGCGAACCCGTATAGTGCATAGGTCTCGCCCCCGTTGAACCCCTGCTCTTGGTTTTGAAGCGGCTCAATCCAACAGTATGAGGCCGCGGAGTCTGACCCTTGAACATCTCTCACCGCGAACCTCGTCTTTTTCACCCTAAACCCGCGGCGCTCTCGCCCACCCCACCCCATCTCCTCTCCGCCTACCTTCGCCATACCGCCCAAGGCCACCATCACGCGCTGGCACTCATGGCTTCGGAAGCGGCCGCGGACAGGGCCGCCGAAGCGGCGGGAGTGTGGAAGTGAGACTCTTCTGCTGCTACTGTGCCCAGTGTGCTAGATACTAACGGCCGACCCAGACATGCCCAAAAGATCCTCAAGGTTATCCAGAAGGAGACGAGCAGCCTGAAGCGCGCCTCTCCTTCTGACATAACTGACGCTAGATGGAAGTCGCTTGAGGAGGCGATGAGCCAGTATGTGCTCCCATGGTCTGGGCTGACTTCAACCCGGATCAAATCCGCTAACCTGTCCAAGGTATCGGCTCGCCTGCGTCGGGATTATGTTCCAAGATCTCGAGTTCGCAGAGCAGAACCAGGTTGAGAAGGCTCTTTGGTCAAGCCATATCCTCATCAACAACATCTATCGCCAAGTCAGCAAGTCCTTGCCTTCCAATATGAAGGCCAAAATCAGGAATGTCGAGAATCATTACAACAGGTTCATCACGACTTCCCAGCTCTTTTACAAGGGCTACATCCAGCGGCTGTCCCAGCGGTACAATATCGAATCGCTGCACCGGGTCGCGTCAGCCGTCGAGGTGGAACATGGTCCCAGCAAAGACACCATCCACTCCATCTCCCCCGACACGAAGTCCAAGATCCTCCGGTCGGTCCAAGAAACCCTAACCTACCTGGGAGATCTCGCCCGGTACCGGAGCCAGCTGAGGCCCAACGACCGGGATAACCAGTCCGCTGTAACTTACTATAGCCTGGCGCACGACGCCGCCCCCGACCGCGGAAACGCCCTCCATCAGATTGGCGTCACGTACCTTGAGACTGATAAGCACCTCGATGTGGTCTACTACTTCTTCTTGTCACTGGCGCGACCGACGCCCCACCCCAATGCCCAGAAGAATCTCGAGTCGAAGCTGAAGGCGGCTCAGTCCAATAGGACCACTGCGGCCTCCTCGCAGACGACGCAGCAAATCCTCGAAGGCCGGGTAGTCCAGCTCTTTGCCAACTATGTGACAAACCCCTCCTTCGCGGGCCGCGACGAGCTTGAGAAGACTGTCCTGGCCAGGCTTGAGCAATTTCTCCAGGGGTCCCATTCCACCGAGGTTGTCATAAAGATTGCCCTAGTCGGCATGGGCGCCTACTACTATGCTATGGAGTCCCAAGGTACTTCAGTCCCAAGCATACCCTCCGCCGGCTCTGTTGTCTCACGAGAACTTAGGAAAATCAACTGGATCCGTATACGCCCTGTCTTTCACCCTTCAGATCCTCCAGACTATCTGCCGCACCATCAGTGCCGGGGTGCAAGAAGCACAAGGTGTGATGCCAGGTGAATCAGAGACAAAGAAGTCGCGAACCTCTGCTGTTAGAGACGTCTCCCCAGGGATGGACACCGCCGTTCGTGTTTTCCGTCTCTTCTGTTGCTGGCTTTCAGCTCATGCAAAAAATCTGGGACAAACCTCTCAGCCCGTCCGAAGCCTAGTCGAGGAGACTTGGAAGGAGTTCGCACAGACTGTTACTGACCTGGTTGCGTTTCTCGAATCTGATATTGAGAACTTCATTGTGCAGTCCGGTATGCCATCTCCTCCTACGCCACCGTACCTTCTTGAGGAAGATGAGGAGGCCGTTTGCTATCTCGCCATTGGAGACACCAGCTCCGCGGTCTACCGGCGTCTCTTCCACAAGGACGGCGATGAAAATGTGCGGAAGCGCACGATGCTTGAATCCGGTGACGGCGAGCTCGGTGCGGAGGACAAATTCATTCTCTGTCTGGGTGATATTGTTTTCTCAATTCAGCATTTTTCAGACAATGAAAGTTTCCCCATCACCATCCGGTTCCATGAAAACAGAGAGTGGTCCGTGGACTATGGGTATGATCTCAAGCCTGAGCCCGTGCCACAGCAAGCTATCTTACCAGACCAGGCCACGGCCGAGCCCGCCCACGCAGTGATGAACGGCACCAAACACGGCAACGATGCCCGTGAGCCAGTTGAAGAACCCCAGCCTGCCCATGACTCAACCACAAATCTTCGAGATGCCAACAACTTAGTCTCGGGGCATCAGGGCAACAACGAATCCGCGATGGCCAGCGAACCGCCGCGTCCAGAGATTTCGCCCAAGTTTCAGCCCCTTCCTTGGGGCTGGTTCCACGCGCCAACACCGACGGGGGCTTGGATGGCGTTCACCCAGGGAATGTTTGAAGGCCGGGAGGAGGCTCCCGAGCAGATGACAAGCCCGGTAGCAGGGCCTGCGGGGCCCAGGGATAGCCAGCGCGAGATGCTGCTGAGGATGCTCCGGTCGGCGACTGGATCCACGTCGCAGGGGAGCGGGGCTGTCCCAGCCTTTCCCCTCCACGGCCAAGGCGCGTTCCACGCGGGCCAACCTGGCTTTTCCGCAGTCCCACTCAACTCGGATCAGAACCATGGAGCCGCAAGCAACCCCTACCAGAGCCTGATGGCACCATACCAGGAGATGGCGGGGGAGCAACCGGGCGCATACGTGCTTTATCCCCAGGACCAGCACTACCAACAGGCGTACCACGCGCAGGCCGCCCAGCAGGTCGAGCAGCAGATGGCCGCCATGCAGCTTGCGAGCGCCCAGGGCGGTTCGCGGCCCAGGTCAAGCCGGAGGAGCGGTGGCCGTGCGCGGAACCAGCCCGAGGAGACCGCGGGCGCTGCGGGCTACCAGAAGAGGCATGTCCATCGGGGTATCGGCGGGCCCTGAAACGGACCCTCACCTTCCGATCTTTGTTGATCATGTTACGCTATCGCCTTGTCGGCGCGGTCTGTACGACTGGCGTGGCGGGCGACGGCGAGGCGCTCAACCATGTCGTGCGCCGGTTTACTCGGGGCTGTCCCGCGGTCGAGCTCACAGCAACCATGGAAGCCGAGACCTCGATGCCGCCAATCTCGATAGGAGGCTTCTCCGTGACGAGGTCTCCATAACGACCGAGAATAGGACCGAGACCACGACGCCTTCGTCTTCCAGGGAGCAACCATATCCCCTGCTGCTCAGAGGATTCCGGAGGAGAGGGATCAAAGTACCTGCAACGTCCCGGAGTTGGATACGCAGATGTGAGACTAGTCACATGCCCACGCCATTCATTCATCAAATCCACCGTGTTTGTTTCTCCAAGATTGTTCAAGGTTCCGAGTTCCGACCTTTCCACTTCGACATCCTACTCGGCAGTCGCCCGCCAGACAGGTCCGCAACACGGGACAAGAGTTCTCTGCAGCGCTCTGCACTTCTCGTTCGCTCCTCACAGCCGAGGATCTGTTCACTACCCTCGTTTCACTTTTGAGCTTTCGTTGGCACGCGAGTCCATCTTCGGATAGATGGGAAAAAGTTTATCATCTCTTTCCTCATCTTTACTTACTTCTTCACTTTCTTTGAAAAACTCCCCCGCTTCCTCTAGATACAGAAAATCAAGCAAAAAAGTCATTTAATACCGCGTTGAGCTCCGCGCCTACCATTCCCTTCCCGGTCCGTGAACTTCCCGAATGCCCTGGCAACAAATTTCTAGAAAAATTGCTTTTGGTGTTGAAACCCTATGTACTGTACCCTTTGAGTCTCCCTAGTCCAAACTGGACTTGGGGCCCTGTGAGAAAGACGACAAAGGAGATTGGTGGTTACGGGACGCGGCCGCCCTCTCCGTTGGCTGGGCTTACGTCGACGCAAGTCTAGCAAGCCAGTCTTCGGAGCAGGACGGGCGTGGACCCTGGCAGCTGAAGGGGACTATCCCTTTACGCGCCGTAGGTCTGCTTGGGCATGGGGTACCTATTCTCGCGTTAGCAATCTGCATGGAACAATTACACTGGGAAAGGGGAAAGAACTTACGAAGGACCCAGCTCCTGGATGCTCAGCCTCGCGAGCCACTGGCCCATGTCGACCGACTTCTCAAGGGGCTTGCCCTCGACGAGACCAGCGAGGAAGCCACCGGCAAAGGCATCACCCGCACCGTTGGTGTCGTTAATCTGCTCCTTGGCAATAGCATGGACGGGGACCTCCTTGATCTCGGCCTCACCCTGGGTGGCGAGAAGCGTGGGCTCGGTGCCCTGGGTGATGATGACGACGCGCTTGCGCTGCGAGTTCTCCTTGGGGAGGTCGGCGATGTGGCGGGCGACGTCCTTGGGGGCATCGGAGGGGAGCGAGTGCGACTTGGCGTAGGCGGCCGCCTCGGTCTCGTTGCCGATGATGTAGTCGCAGT
This sequence comes from Sordariomycetes sp. B11D1, assembly GCA_025503055.1. Lineage (NCBI taxonomy): Eukaryota > Fungi > Ascomycota > Sordariomycetes > Sordariomycetes sp. B11D1. The sequence continues at coordinate 200,821 of JAMFQS010000041.1, read as the reverse complement.
AGGGGACGGCGGCGTCAAGGACGTCCTTGAAGAACTCGGCGATGAAGGGGGCCGAGAGGTTCAGGACGAAGGACTTGTTCTTGGTCGCCGCGAGCTTGCCGAGCTCCTGGATGGCGGGGGGGCAGACTGGGGGGTAGTGTTAGTCCAGCCTATATCTCTTGGTCTCATGATTCGCCATTTCGTCTGATCTCGCTAGGAGTGGAGGAGAACAAGGGTGGGAAAGAATTTACCGGTGAAGTGGTAGCCACCGACATAGATGACCTCGGAGCCCTCAGCGAGCGCCCAGATCTCGGGCTTCTTCAGGTGCTCGAGGTCATAGTGGTTCGCCGCGTCGAGCGCGGTGCAGAGCGACCTGTTGTGGCCGGTGATGACAACACCGCACCTTCCGGTGGGAACCTTGGGGTCAACGCGGTACTCGACGCGCAGGCCGACATCGCGGACAGCGTCGTGCAGAATGGCGGCGTACTTGTCGTCACCGACACCACCGACATAGACGACGCTGTTGGGGGGCAGCATGTACTGGGCGCCGCGGGCCGAGTTCTGGGCCGCACCGCCAGCAATCAGCTTGGCGTCGTAGTTGTTTAGGAGGTCCTCAAAGAGAGGGAGGTGCGACTCCTCGGCGAGGATGGCGTCGTTGGCCTTGAGGTTGTACTTGGCCAGGAGAGCCTCATCGCCGGCGGCCTGGATGTCTGTGGGGGGGGGTTCCTCTCGCGTTAGCCTCTTCTGCTTTGCCACCGAGAGTTCTGCCATGAGGGGTGCTTCATGAGCGGAGATGGGCTGTGCCGCCTCCGGTCCTCGGACACTGGCCAGAGGGGTCCTTTCGTTCAGGGGGGGATGAGGGACGTCTGATGTAGACGAAGGGGAGCTACGTACCAAGGAGAGGGTTCTCCAGGCAGAAGAGGGCATATTCCTTAGCGGGCGCCATTTTGCTGCTTAATTGTCTCGAGGGTGAGGTAGAGGAGTGGTTGTGGAAGCGGAGCTGTGGGAGGAAGAGTTTGCTCTGCCCGTCGTTGCAGCTGGGCCGGCGGATGGCGGGGTACTTGTCCCTGAGCCACTTCCCGGAGGGACCACAATACCCCGCCATTGTCGCCGCCCGCCAAAACTTGGAACGTGGGGCCCGCACCGGTCCTGGCCAAGTCGCTCGACTCAACCCGTGACGAGCCCCGGCAGTTGCGAGCCCGCCTGCGCTGCGCGCGCCTTGCCCGAGCAGGTGCGACATCTCGGCCGGCGATCACGTCGTGTCACATTGATGATTCCTGGAAGTGAATTCGCACGGGCAGATGCTGTCGGGTGGTGAGGAGACGGGAGGGGGAAGGGGACGAGAAGGAGACGCCGTCTCTGTACATTTATATCCAATACCGGACCGTTCGGGCCCATCAGTATCATGATTACGACGCACGGATGTGGCAATCCGAGGCGGCCCTGATAGGAAGATGGTACGTTAAACCGGCAGCTCCCGCCCGTTTATTGACATCGTCGTGTCCGCCCACTACACGAGGGCTGCGGGATTATGCGGGACTCGTCCCACATCTCGACTTTTACTCTCCAGGACCAGCATTGATGTAACCACGGCCCCTAGACCCGAGTTTCGGCACCCACACGTCAGAACACCGACATGCCGGAGGCTGACTTTTTGAGTTTTTGGTCATTCATTTGGCATTCAAGTAACACCGTAACCCCCGCAAATACTTTTGGCCCGGTCAACAGCACGTCTAACAGACCAGCCGTCACATTTTTCTCCGGTTCGCGGCTCCTCCGCACCGCGCTTGGTTGGGAATCATGAAATGCCCTTGTACTCTCGTCCGAGCTACCGACTATCTGCCCTTGGAAAGTACCCACGAAAGATGCGACCCAAACACCGTCCCTATGAACCAGGAAAAGCCTTCCGGCCTTAATCCTTCGTCTTCTGGGTACCCCGAAGCAGACCCGTCCTCCTGGCGGCAATGAGACCGGCCTTCTGACCGCTCGACGCGAGACGCGAGATCGTAGACGCCTTACCGATATGTTGGTGGTTACCCTAGATGCCGTGTCAGCCATTTCCTGCTTCGTGAATCGTCTCAGGGCTCTGGCGCTACGTACACCACCGTGAGGATGGTCGACGGGGTTCATGGCAACACCACGGGTCTTGGGCCACGAGTTGCGCTTGACAGCGAACTTGTGCTTCGCGCGCGAAGCCTCTGTAGATATCGTCAGCAAACGTGCTCTGACTCCTTCTCACATCTTTCAAATCCCTCTCCAACATCTAGGAGTCTGTGCGGGTGACGTACTCATGAGGGGCTTGTCGGTACGGCCACCACCAGCAACGATACCAATCATGCCACGGGACTCGCTGTGGACAACCTTCTTGGCGCCGGAGGGGAGCTTGACACGGGTCTTGCCCTCCTCGGGGTTGTGGCCGATGATGGTGACATAGTTGCCGGAAGTGCGGGCAAGGCTGCCACGGTCACCGATCCTCTCCTCGACGTTCGTGATGACGGTACCCTCGGGCATCATGCCAACGGGAAGGACGTTGCCGACGGTGAGGGCGGCGTTCTTGCCGGCGTAGATGAACTGGCCGGTGTACATGCCCTCGTTGGCGATGAAGGTCTCGGTGTTGAGCTTGAACCGGTAGGGGTGGCGGAAGACGACCTTGGCGAGGGGCGCACCACGACCGGGGTCGTGGATGATCTCCTTCACGATTCCGCGGGTGTAGCCGTGGCGCTCCGCGTAGTCGAGGGTCCGGAACTGAGCGACGCCATTTCGGAGGCGGGTGTTGGCAGCTACGCGGCGGATAAACGTGAGTAAAAACAACATCCTCCCTCCTCGCGTCGTCGCGAATTCGTAGGATTGGGGGGTTCCATACTGAAGATGCCGCCCTTGCCCTTCCGCTGGTTGCGAATGACCCTACCCATCTCGACCGATTATCGTTTCGAAATCTCGAGACTGGGGTGTAAATTGGTGATGAGACAGAACACTGCTGCTGCCGGGAGTCGAGTCGTGTTAGAAAAGACGTCTGATTAGGAAGGGGGAAGGGACGGGGAGACACCAACCACTTGCAGTTCGACGTGTTTCCTATCACCTTCAAGTCGTGGTGTGGAGGGCTTAAAAAATTGGCGGTTACTTACCAGGGCCAGATGTAATGGGAACGCCTAGCCCCGGATGCTGACTGGAAATTTGTGTGTACAAACCCTTGTCACGTGAGAAATTTCGAGCTCGTCGCTGTTTCTCGGTGAAGGAGAGAGCGATTGGCCGAAACCCCACATGTCCACCTCAGGTACGTACTGCACTCTGCGCTTGTCGAGCCGTTCGTTCAAACTAGCGGCCGACTGCCTGACAAATGCATCAGCGGCTCCATGATCCCGTCGACGACACATCAAGGCCAAGCTCGCGCAGCCACGATGCGCATAAATGACAACCCATCGAATTCATTACTAACCCAACGCTCTGAAATGTCAAGTATCACGATGATATCCAGCCAATCGTACAAACCTCGAGGCTTTCTGAATCACAAACTCATCTACTGGTAATCACTTCGCCGGGACAGTCTACGATCCCCGAAGCCCCCTAGAGGACGCACTTTGTCGTCTTGACCTCGCACCTGTATTTCCGCGTAATATGGGTGGGGGACGGAACCTATCGGTACCCCAAAAGGTTGGGCCGGTCTCAGCCAACCCCTGTCTGGAATGACAGCGCGTGAAGGTTGCCGCGGCTTCGATGCCCCCGAAAACGATCTTTCGTGTCGGACGAAAAGTCCTGCCACCAAGAACTGCTTGGTACGAATCAACTTTCGCATCGCATCGACACGGGGTTAATTACCCATCAAAGAGATATGGTATTCCAAGCCTCCTCTCGCACAACGCCTGTCCCCTGCAGCCTATGGCTTCCCAGCTTGCACAATCCCGTCACATTTGAATCAAACTCAAATCGCTTACACTGCTTGTACAAGGCTCAATTCCAGATATCCATCTCGGGCGGGGATGTTGCTCACTGGATGGTTGAAGGGTCCTCATCGCGACATTCGTGCTTTCAGCCGTGAGCTACACATAGCTTGGTGCATGCAAGCCAACACCGAAGGCGTCCGACGTTGTGAGCAAGGAACGGGTCGTACCGGCCGGGTCTTCGCGATGTCTCCGTCAAGCCATTAGGCATTACTGGCCACCGCCAGCTGGTTCGGCACGCGCGGCGGTCATGTGACCATTTCCCTGCCACAACGGGGGATCAGAATCGATGACCATACCCAGTGTCCACACCCAGGGGGAAACAAGGCCTCACTTGGCCAGGTCAGTCACCATTGCTACTTCGCTCGCATCGGCGACGTTGGTACGGGTTGATGGGTTCGAAGCATCTGGTGCGTATGTCACGGAAAGCCCGAAGGCAAAGGTTATGCAACAAGAACTGGGAACTGGCTAAGCGGAGTCCCAGGACGGAAATGCCCTCCTATGCGGCACGGTTGCGACGAGGCAGGGCGTCGTCGAATCGTCAGGGACTTTGTGACGGTTAGACTCTCGTGTGGCAATCCATGCCAAATTTTGGAGTTTCGGTGGGGTTCGCAATTCCCAGCATCCATCTGCCCTCGCTTCCCATCTTTGTAGTGAGGGCCCTCGACCACTGTTACCAGTGGAATAGGACGACGGCATTGCGTTAGATTACACCCGTGGCCGGATGCACGTATAAGGTAGAATGCTTGGAGCCAGGCCGCCAGCGTAGCCTCTGGGTAGGCGCATAAGCAAGTGAAGCGGTGTCGGCCAGATAGAGAGAGTCACAATTGCAGTTTGGATCAGCAAGGCTTGGGCCTATCAGGCCCTTCTCCATGTTTTGCGCGGCTCGAGCGATGGCTTGCTGGTGCTAGTGTGCGGGCCAAGTTTGGCTTTATTACCACGACCCCTCGGCCATTTCTTCCCTCCAACAACAGCAGGTGCAGCCCGGACGCGCCTTCTACCAGCAAGCACGCGACTGGAAAGAATCAAACCTGGGGCATTTGTCCCTCCTTCCGCGACCAAAATGGCCAAAGATGACGCCTCCGATTTATCTTCCCTCTCCTCCCTCTCGCCACCGCCTCCGTCAGAGTCCGAATCCGAGGAGTCTGGAGAGATGAAGGGAATACTCAAGTTCTTTTCCAAAGTCCCCAAGGAAGACATGGCACCCAAAGAGCCGTCCCCTCCTCCGCGAAGGCGAGAGCCGTCTCCTCCTCATGAATACGTGTTCGCCGACAACCCAGACATCGCGGTTGGTCTGCCCTTTCTTTTCGCGCCAGCTCGAACGCGAGGTGTCGCGTCCACGACGTCATATGCACTGTGCTAACCCACGCCCAGTTTATTGTCATGTTCAGGAACCGATTCGACGACGCGTTCCCGAGATCCTCCCCGTCTTTTGGCCCTCAAGAACTCGAATATGATATTACCGAACCGGTGCCAGGCAGCCGCGCCGAAGGCTTCCTCTGCGGCATTCTAGGTCTACTGCTAAACCGGAAGCAAGATGTGAAGTACGCGACCACCGCACATCCAATCCCAGGCTTGAGACCCAACGGAATCGCTGACCTGCCATGGGTTTTAGGGCAGGACACTATAATCGAGCTTTGGAAGAAGCCATTGCCTCCAATCGGAACCAATGGCCTGCGCAGTGGGAGGGCAAGAACCCCGTGGGCGGCGACCGCACTTTTGCCTCCATGACACCAACCGAACGCGTGCGTACCGCTCTGAGCTTACGGCCCAGTCGCTCCGAGCCCGATGCTGACACGTGGTCCATCTTTAGCTTACTCTCCTTCGCACACTCATCTATTGGGCCCTCTCCTCGTCCGAAGTGGTCCGCGCCATAATCGCAAAGTCCTACAAACAATCTCGACACGAAGACGACCTGAACCAACCTCTCTCGGTCCAGCCTTGGGGCTCTGATAGTGACAAGAGAAGGTATTTCCTCATCGAGGGCCGAGACAATACTACGTTCCGCGTCTACCGCGAGAGCAATCCCGCTGGGTTTAAGAGGACATGGTGGAGCGTCGCCGATGGAATCGACTCGATCGTCGCCCTTGCCGACAAGCTGGACACTGAGGATGGCGGTCCAAAGGCGAAGCGCCTTAGCCAGGGCATACACCAAGCTGTCCCCAGGCTGCTAGACAGCGAAGAGGTAAATATCATCGGCCCTCAATCTCAGGTACTAGTGCTGATCTTTACCGACAGAAACGGCGACGCAGGGAGTACCGCCAGCGGACCAAGGAAAGGTTCAAGCGCCCCGAGTTTGGCGTATCTCTCTATGAGGGGCGCACCCGCGGAAAGCGAGTCAAGTATACGTATTCGGATGAAGAGGATGAGGTGTTCGGCGATACTGCTGTCCGCCGCTCTGCCCGAAACACCGGCACAAGCACGCCCGTCGAACAAGTCACGACACAGAGTGGACGCCAAGTGCGGCCACCCACGCGGCTTAATCGGGACGGTGAAAGCGCGCCGGGGAGTGTGCAAGGAGATGCGTCTGACACCAACTCTAGGCAGGAGGATATGATAGGGGCGAATGGACGCCCAACAAGAGCCGCCGCTCGTGCTCGTGGGGCAGCAAACGGGTGGGCGGGCCAGGATGATGGCTCGATGGGCGATGATGAGGAGGATGAGCCTAGCGAACCCGACTATGGCGACAGCGAAGGGGATGACGAGCATGTACCCCATGATTCCAATGAGGAAGAGGATTATGATGATGAGGAGCTCCTTGATGAGGATCTGGATGTTCAAGGCGACAAGAAGTTCGTTGTCAAGTTGGCTGTCGACAAGACGAAGCTGAGGGGCGTCGCTCCTGCCGGGTTACCTTCCCCGGTTAACGAGGCCGAGGCCGTCAACATGCCGCAAGATGTTGACATGAAAGATGTCCCAGTCGAGGGGGAAAATACTGGCGCTGATCTGCCGAGACAACAACCGTCTCAGCCCACGATCAAGACCGACTCAGAGAAGAACGGGTCTCGAACGCCAGCGGTTGAGAAGACGGAAACCTCGCTGGCTTTCAGAGGGAGCCCGGAGAAACCACAGGCGGCACCGCAGCCTGCACCTGTTGATGCGCAATAGTGGCACTCCGGAACATCACTTTGATGATCACCTCAGCTGGTAGGCACCTGTCATGGTGCTGGTCGGAATGCTCGAGTGGCTCTGCGGGAACTTGGGGAACATCTTTTTTGCAGGCGTTTCGGAGAAATGAGTAGATGGCTTCCCATGGATATATGTCTTGTCGGTTGCTTTCCTAGGCCGGGCTGGTGTATGGTACATTTAGGTTCGACTCTGTCGTCGCGTGGCTTTTGTTTCATGGCACAATGGCTCCCATACGAACATGTTTGGGTGATGGGATATTGTCGGCTTCTGCAGCCGTGGCCTGGCTTTACACCCCTTGGCAATGAATGCATCGAGCACGTTGTGCCTGGATTCCGATGTATAGGGTGTGTGGGCGAGGAATAAACTGACTTGTGGTCACCACGAGGTCTCGACTGACAGCTACGCAGAGCTGTTGTCCTGTAATAGAGGCTTGTCGTGGTCATCTAGCATCATTACGGGTAAAGTACAGTTCTTTCTCTGGGCATGTGCCTTCTCCATCCACGTCGGTCCACCAACCCCTACTGTCCATACCGTATCCTCGGGGCGGGGGGTAGCTTCCAGTTGTTCACGCCGTACCACCACCTCCTGACGCGCGCACCGACAGTGTTACCGTGCACCCTAGCATTCCGGTTCCAGGCTTGCCACCCGCAAAGCGTGATGTTCCATAGAAACCCCTGAAGCAGAGGGAACGCGACCTAGCACATACATTAGCGTGGGGCATCCCGCCATGTTAGAGCGGGCGCGCAACCCACCTGGTCCTTGATGGTGATGAAGAGAACCTGCCACCACGTCTCTGCCTTGGAGATGCTGTTCAGATAGCTCTGCTCAAACCTCAGATCCGGGATCGGAGGGAAATGCTTCGCGGACCGCTTGCGAATGGCGAAACCGTCCTCGTCAGAATCGTAATCGATAGAAGCCGGGACACGCTGCGAGGAGGCAGTTGACGGGTTGATGTCTTTCTTAGGGTCCGGGCTTCGCTTCAGGTGCGCCGTTTGAAGGGTCTCCGCGGCTTGGGTCGCCAGGGAGCTCATTGTGACGGCTTCGCGGGGATCAACGGGAACCACGAGGCGATGACGATAGATAGCCTTGATAGCTCCGCGGCGATGCGGTTGCTAGGTGTGGCGCCAGTACCAAGCTCGGGCGCCACAATCACGTGTAGTAGTTGTGTTAGTCATGGCAGCGAAGCGGGCCCGCGCCCCAGCCCAACGCCGCCCGCTGCCTTGGACCGAGCCAAACACCAGCCAAAAACCGGGGTCGGTCGCAGGTAAGCAACCCACTCCTCAAGATTATTTACACACCCAAAGCAGAACGGTGCGCCGGAAACTCTCCCTCGCCATCCTTTTTTCTCCCCCCCAATCCACCCCTCGCTTTGCTTCCTCCAGGCTCGGCATAGGAACGAGCGAAACGCCTATTTTGTAGAATCGAAACGCTTCACCACCGCCAACATGAGTGACGCTCAGGCAAACGAGGCCGAGAAGAACGTAAGTTTTTTTATTTTTTTTTCCGTTCTCGCCTTGGGTTGGGACGAAAATGCGCTTGGCCTTGGAACCCCGCCTTCGCCTAGGCCCGCGTCATTTTCATCCTTTCGCCCCCCAACCTCATGTCTCGCGCAGGTGGTCTAGAGCGCAACTGACAGGCCTCGCTCGCATTATAGATTGAGATATGGAAGGTGAAGAAGCTGATCAAGCGCCTTGAGGCGGCGCGCGGCAACGGAACCTCCATGATTTCGCTCATTATTCGTACGTGACCTCGAACCCCTGTGGCTACCCCGCCAAGCACCCGCATTCCCCCGAGCTGGGACATACTGACCCGCAGATAGCGCCCAAGGATCAAGTGTCTCGTGCAGCCAAGATGTTGGCTGAAGAATATGTATGTCCTCGAGCTGCAGAGACCCGTTTCCACGCCCGCACCTCGGTCTAACCATTGTCGCTACCACAGGGCACCGCGTCCAATATCAAGTCCCGCGTCAACCGGCAGTCCGTGCTGTCGGCCATTACGTCGACCCAGCAACGCCTAAAGCTCTACAACAAGGTCCCGCCCAACGGCCTCGTCGTCTACTGCGGTGAAATCCTGACCTCTGAGGGCAAGGAGCGAAAGGTCAACATCGATTTTGAGCCATTCAAGCCCATCAACACGTCGCTGTACCTCTGCGACAACAAGTTCCACACCGAGGCTCTCGCCGAGCTGCTCGAGTCCGACCAAAAGTTCGGCTTCATCGTCATGGACGGCAACGGCACCCTCTTCGGCACACTCAGCGGCAACACGCGTGACGTCGTCCACAAGTTCACCGTCGATCTCCCCAAGAAGCACGGCCGTGGTGGTCAGTCCGCGCTCCGTTTCGCCCGTCTCCGTGAGGAGAAGCGCCACAACTACGTCCGCAAGGTGGCCGAGCTCGCGGTGCAGAACTTCATCACCAACGACAAGGCCAACGTCGCTGGTATCATCCTTGCCGGTTCGGCCGACTTCAAGAACGATCTCAACCAGTCTGACCTGTTCGACAACCGCCTTCAGTCCAAGGTCATCAAGGTAGTGGACGTGTCGTATGGTGGCGAGAACGGCTTCAACCAGGCCATCGAGCTGTCATCCGAGACTCTCGGCAACGTCAAGTTCATCCAGGAGAAGAAGCTCATCGGCAAGTACTTCGACGAGATCAGCCTAGACACCGGCCGCATCTGCTTCGGCATCGAGGACACCCTTAAGGCCCTTGAGCTGGGTGCCGTCGAGACTCTGATCGTTTTCGAGAACCTGGAGATCACCCGCTGGACTCTCAAGGACAGCAACGGCAGCGAGATCGTGCTTTACACGACCAAGGAGCAAGAGGAGAACAACCGCGAGAAGTTCATGGACAAGGAGACGGGCCAAGAGATGGAGATCATTTCGCAGGAGTCCTTCCTGGAGTGGATCGCGGAGCATTACAGGGACTTCGGTACGACTCTCGAGTTCGTGTCTGACCGCTCCACCGAGGGCAACCAGTTCGTCAAGGGCTTCGGCGGCGTGGGCGGAATCCTGCGCTACAAGGTCAACTTTGAGCAGTTGGCCGATTACGACGAGGACGATGATGACTTTTACGACGGTAGGCCTTGCCACACTCTCCGGCACTTAGGAACAGAGCTAATACGTCGCGCAGATTGACCAGTGGATTCCCTCGTTATCAACGAGGGACCAGCTCAGGCTCGAACACTCGAAAGCGAAGCAGCGAAGCACTGCGGGACCCCGACCTCCTCGAACTCGTCTCCAAGGCCTGTCCAGATCGCGCAGCGCCAGGCCGCGGAGGGCGGGCTGCACTGCCCGCAGGGACACAACCACAAGGTCCACCGCCCTAGCCCGCTTCGCTCGGTCATGTCGACGACTTGAGCCGCGAGAGAGGAGGCCAGTCTGGGTGAGTGATCCGCGCCGAAGGGCGTTCCTGTCACGAGGCGGGGGGCCCGGTGCTAATGCGGGGAATAGTAGCCGCGCAGGCGGTGAGCGCTGCGGGGTGGTGTGGGGGACGGTCTGCAGCCGTGAGACTGGGAGATTGAATCATGATGGTGTGGAAGGGATGAAGCTAGCTAAATCAGAATTCAGTCGTTTCAGTTAGTTCGTTCTTGAAAATGAGGTATTCTGTCTCTTTCTTGTTGCGCTGGCGCCCCGTTTCACTTTCTTCAGGATGTTAGTTAAGGTTGCACGCGCGTCCGGCTGTGCTATGTATTGTAAGGACTTCGCTTCGATCCAGAGAAGGCGCGGCTATCCCCCACACCGGCAATCCTGGAAGCATGCACCCATGAAATGCGCCGGGTACGGGTAGCGGTTTGCACTTATGACGTACTCGTATCCTTTCTCGTCTAATCCCCTAGCAGCGGTAGTTTTGGAGCTCTCGAAAGATCGTCTCTCGAAGATCGGAATTACCCCACCAGAACCCGATCGACGAACGTGGGGTGGGGTCTGCCGACCACGGATGACTAAATACGGCCCCTTTTTCAACGTCACCTCTTGGCGACAAGGGTTTCTGGCCGCAAGCTGGACTTCGCGGAATGGAATATTATTGGGATCAAGTGGCTTTTACATCAAAACCAATGTTATGAGCCTTATTAATGGTGTTATTTTTGCGTTGGAATCTTATATGTCTCAGAATTCGTCGTTGCCTTGTGTATGCTTCCGTGTTGTTTGTCAGTTTGCCGGTTCACGACGTCCTCGCTAGGTCGTGTTAGTCGCTGGATACGCGGTAATTATCAGGGAAAGGGCAGTGAATGTAAGCTCATTCAAAGCTTCTTTTACCGAAATATGAGGGCATTGGAACATAGGCGTACTTGGCGATGGGATCGCTCCCGAGTCTGAACCACGGCCTGGCAACAGATTGTATCTCATCAAGTACCCTGCAAGGGTAGATTCCTTGTGGAAGTATTTGTGGGATCATCGTCAAGAATTTAATTGACTCCTTCGGATGCATTATCTCGGGTTGCTAGTATATATACGTGTTGGTCTGCGGGTATCCTTCCGGTGATTCAGAGAAACACGGCCTCTAAAAACAAGGCAGTGCTGGCTCTTTGCAGAATGGCGAAGTACCAGCGTACTTAGGTCTCGGTGGCATCTAGTTCAGGTTTTATAAGGGCATACCAAGACTGCAATGGAATAAGGAGCTGATTTACCCCGACCTAACTCGCACCTTCCTTCTAAGTTTCCAACCCCCCCCCCTCCACAAACATCCCGCTCTCTGACACTCCCCAGAATACGCTTCCTCGCCAGGCCGCTCTACTTTCTCAATCTGGAACCTGGGACTATTTCCAGTGACCAGTAAGTGATACACAAGCACTCAAGAGCACAATTTCCAAGAAGAGAGAGGGAGTCAAAGTAAGCTTAGTCTCATCTAACTCCATGTTGTCCCACGCAGAGAACTACAATAAGTGGCCTCGGGAGACATATTGTCAGCACCTGCGCGTTTTCCCTTGTTTTGAGTCAGCAAGTCTCCTGTGTTTCTCTGAGACTTGGGCCAATCTCTTTTCCCTTCCACTTTCTTCTCAGTTTCTTGAGAGCACACTGACTCATCCTGCCTCTTACTACAGCGCTGATCTCGTGCATAGCCAGTCATTGCGGAGGTCACATTCCTGTACTCAGCACTCGAGGTAAGCTCCAATCCCATCATGTCAATTGCTTCTTGTCTACCCTTTGGCGCTTTGGTTCTGGCGGGAGATGGACCTCTTGGTAAGGTCCACGAAGTCGCAACGGCAGGAGGTGGGCCCGCTCCTTGACCGGCTCGCACCTTCCTTTCCTAAATCATTGACGGAACTGGACGCGTCTGCCGCTCACTTTTCTTTTGTTGTCGCACAGTCTTCTTAAAATTCCTCAAACCTGGTATGATCCATCCTCGTCTTCTACCTCTTCCTCGCTCCCACATCACATCCCCGTCACCTTTCTCACCTTCCACACCCTTCCTCAAGTCTATGCATCACCGTAGCAAACCAGCCACTCATTCAAATCTCGAGGTAAGTTGTTCTGAAGCCTCGTCCAGCCGCCGTTCTGCTTGTAAATCCATTCCTCTATCATCATTTTCAGTTTCTGTCTCATTTTCCAACGGCGTCTCCTTCCGACTATTTCCAGCGACTTGATCGTCGACGGGCCATATAAACTAAGATATGTCTAGATTCAAGACGTGCCAGCTCGTCTAATGACTCTCCTTTTGTCTTTCAAGACATTCGTTCGGTAAGTTATATTGTATTTCTCGCATCTTTACGTTCGTACGCTTCGAAGTACACGCATTCCATGGCAGTCGTGCTTTCTTCCTCGCGAATGACCTCCATTCCGAGTACTTCTGCATTTCACATGCTCAATATGATACACTGACTTTAGAAACTAGAGATAAACTATCGAAAATGGGCGTTGCAACCCGTAAGTGTCTATGGTCGTTATCCTTGTGTCCATAGCCTTTGCAGACGACTGATCCTGGTTCAATAGGCGCTGATGAGGAGGACCACATGGTCTACCACACCCGGCCGCGTGCGTCGCCTACCGCGAAGCTCTTTCGTCGTCTCTGCGAGGTTGCCCTCTTCTTCATGTGCCTCGCTGTTATTGGCGGCATCGTCATGGGCGTCGCCGCCATTCACAACGCCACTGCATCGAACGCCTCGGAGGACGAGGGTGTTCACGCTCGCAAGCTTTTCGCCCGGTCTTACTACGACAATATTCTTGTGTCTGGAACCTCCAGCCCCAGAGGGACAGCTCCTAGTCCATTGTTAGTCTTATCTTCGCTATTCGCCCTACTGAAGCCTCGCAATGTGCTGATCGGGCCGGACAGGGACAACGCCACTGTCGTGATGAACAGCGCCAGCGGTGCTCTTCCCTCGGGCCCGTACCCTACTGCTACTGTCACTGTCAGTGGTGTCAGCGGTATCGGCGCCCCCGAGGCCGGTACTAAGGCCGGCGTGTCTGCCGCCGACGTTACGGTCGCAGTCACTTCAACCTCCACAACGGTAACCAACACCCGCACCGTCACCGCGAGCCAGCCTCTCAGTGTCGCCTCCGTGGCCCCATCCACTGCAGAGAGCACCTCCGGTGCTTCCATCACCGACTCAGCCAGCGATTGTGCCCTTACCACAGTTACCCTGACCGTCATTGAGACCGCCAATCCCACCACAGCCGCACAGATAGACTCCACGACCAAGCATGAGGTGCCGTTTACCACCCTTATTATTCCCGATCTCTACTCTAAGGGGGAAAAGCCGACACAGTCGGTTTCTGTCCACGCTCTTAACGTCACCGAGGAGACGACTACAGTCACCGCGGAGGTGACCGAAACCGTGACTGTGACTGCGTCGGACACGGATATCGTCAACAAGGGTATTCCCGCGACGATTGTCCAGAATGGCGGCGAGTTGACGTCGGCCGATGGGAACGACCGAACCATGACTGTCATTGTCTTTGAGCAGCCTACGGTTATCATCACCAGCACGATGATCGCTGACAGCAAGACTTCTTCTCCCGCTATCGCGACGGACACCGCTGGCATCCCTTCTCATTCGTGTGCGTCCGCGAACATCACTGAAGCTTCCAGCCCTAGGGCCACCGTGACTCTTTCCAAGGTTGTCACCGATACTTACATCGCTACTGTTGACGGAAGCGCGAGTCTAATGACGGAAGTCAAGACCATCCTAACCACAGAAGTGGTGGGTGTCGAGAAGACTGTCTTTGCCACTGGAACCGTCGGGGCCCTCAGCAACACGGTGGCTTCTCTCATGACTGTCACCGTTCAGCCCGCCCCCGAGGTTACCCAGCTCGCCCCATCAGCGACGCAGGCTCCCCCTGGCGATGAGACCTCGCCCGCCGCCATTCCCGAGGAGTCTTCCTCAACGCAGGGAAAGCACGCCTTTGGCGCCGTCATGACCGGGTGCATCGTAGTACTGGCCACCACCGTCCTCTACATGTTCTGAGAAGGCTGTGGTGTCCCTCTGGATATGTGATCTTTGTTAATTTACAGGCGTCAGCGTTGGACAGCCCGAGAATTGACTGAAGAGATACGTATTCGAGATACGTCGCCTGGGGAGTTTTGGGGTTTGCTTCTTTGTGTTGATGGTTTTCCTTATTACATCGGGAACGTGCAGTCGTCAGCACACGGAGACGACGAGAGTGTGCACACTGATATGATTGATTTGATGATTTCAGAGAGAGGTGGCGTTGGACGGAAAGGCGCGCGCAGGGTACATGAATGAGACTGGCGCAACGGTTCAGAAGGGCTTGTGGCGGTCTGGGTCCACAAGCTTTCGATGCTGTTCAAGTAGCATTAGATAGGTAACACCGTTGCGAGTCCCTCCGTTGTTGCGTGCTGTAGATGTCGCGTTGGAGACTGAAAAGTGCTATAGGTGCTTCGACTGTTGGAGTGCTGCTGTTTGCGTGTCGATTGGGGAGGCTTGCCCGTGCTACAAGACAATCACTCGGTAGCTTGTGAGGATGAAGATGGCGTTGCTACTTCAGTGTCGAAGTACTCCTGTAAGCGCAGGCTGGGCGTGGGACTGATGAGCTCGATACGGACCGAACAGAGGTTTTTCCCCATGACCCACCATAATTGTAGGAATCAGTGGACATTCTAGGGAAGCTGACGCGCCTGGTGACACGAGCATGAAGTAAATTGCCGCGTTTGGAATCTCATCCTTGGGCCGCTGAAACCTGATGTCCTGGGCCAGCAAGCACTCGGGGTGCTTTGTCATCCACCAAGCTCTCAGCGACCCCAATGCTGCGATAACATGGGTGCTACGCGACTTTCGCGCGACAACGCCAACCCCAATAATTTCAGCCGAGAACCCTGGTCCCCCCCTCCCGACCCTGGCCTCCACATTCCCGAAGTCCATGTGGTGCGCTGCCCTCCTCGAGACCTCCATCTATACCACCGACGCGCCGTCGAATTTTCGCGCATCAAATCCGGTTGCGACAAAGGCGTGAGACAGCTGTGCCCCGGCGCTTCAGCGACAAGTTTCCCTAGTGCCGAACGGTCCCACCCAGGACTCCTGCCGCGCGAAGCTCAATCCGCGCGCGTCTTTGAACTTATCGATATAGCACTGTGGAAGGTGCAATCGCATCCGCAACGTCCCAATCTCGGAGCGAACCGACACGTCTGCTGAAATACCGCCACGATGCCCCCGCGCCGCCGCACGCGCCGCGGCAAGGACCCGTCGCCCGAGCCCGAGCCCGAGCCCGAATCGTCACCCCTCTCGTCGCCCGAGCCCCAGGTTGAGGAGCAGGACCCCGGGGAGGGAAGCGACGATGCGCAGGACGAGTCCGTCGCGGGGCCTAGGGCGGAAGGCGCAGAGGGCGAGCTCTCGAGGCTCCAGTTCGACGAGCCGCTGACATGGCGGCCCGGGAAGCCGATCCCCGTGTCCCAGCTCCTTCCACGGCTGCAGAGGTTGTTTGAGGAGCTCAACGACATGGACCAGGACCGTGCGGACAAGGACTCGTTGACCGAGGTGGCCCACGCCCTGGCGCAGCGGAACCTCATCCAGCACAAGGAGCCCCCCATCAAGGCCTATGTCGCGGCGTGTCTTGTTGAGATCCTGAGGGTGTGTGCGCCGGACGCGCCGTTTACGGAGGATCAGCTCAAGGTAAGTGTCTCGCGACCACGGGTCACGGCGACGGGTTGGCTAACACGGCAGCAGTCGATCTTCACCTTCATCATTTCCTACATTCTCCCCGCGCTCAAGGACCCCTCACACCCGTACAACAGCCAACACAAGCACGTCTTGATCTCCCTCTCCGAGGTCAAGAGTATATTGCTCCTCAACGACCTCGACGGCGCCGACAATCTCCTTCTCCACCTCTTCTCCACGTGCTTCGACTGCGTCTCGGCGTCCACGATACTGGATTCCGATGGCAACCCCCCTGCTGAAGTCGAGGCCCACATGACGAACCTGCTCGTATTCCTCATCGACGAGAGCCCCGGGCTTCCCGCCAAGGTCGTTGAGGCCGTCATCGCGCAGTTCTTGCGGCCGGCTCACTTCAAAACGAGCCACAGCCGACCAGACAAGCCGAGCTCGAACGGCACTCAGTCCACTCTCTTACCGAAGAAGGAGCCCCCGGCGTACGTCATGGCCAAGATGGTGTGCACTCAGAACCCGGACAGGATGGCGCGGTACGTGAGTCAGTACTTTAGCGACGTGATTATGGATGCGTCGAGTTTTGCGACCAAGGCGAATGGCCACAAGCACGGCGACCACGATGACGACGAGACTTCCCCGTCCGGCCCTACCGAGGCGGACCTGAAGAACCTTTCGCAAGCGCATCTCTTGATACGGGAGCTGTGGCGGGCTGCGCCGGCTGTGCTGCAGAACGTCATTCCCCAGGTTGAAGTTGAGCTGTCCGCGGATGATGTGCACCTTCGCCAGGTTGCGACCGAGACGTTCGGAGACATGATTTCGGGCATCGGCGCCGCGGGGCCTCCACCCTCTCCCAACTACGACCCTTGCCAGTATCCGCCGCTGAGGCTGGCCGACGAGGCGTCAAATGTTGTTTATGAGAGCATTCTCACGACACCCCTGTGTTCGCAGTCCTTCGCGGAGACGTACCACGTCGCGCATCACGGCTTCCTTGGCCGGAGGAAGGACAAGGTGCCGCAAATACGAGCCGCATGGACCACCGCTGTCGGGTACATCCTGGCCACGTCGGGCGGTGGGATCGGACTAAAACGGGAGGAGCAGTCGCAGCTTGTTGACGCCTTGGGCGAGAAGCTCAACGACAGCGACGAGAAGGTCCGACTGGCTGCTGTCAAGGCGATCGAGCTCTTCAGCTTCCGCGACGTCGTCACGAAACTAGGGGCCAAGGGGGGCGTGCAGAAGGACGGGTCGGTGCTGGCGAGTCTCGCGGACCGTTGCCGTGACAAGAAGCCCGCGGTGAGGGTTGAGGCCATGGTTGTGCTCGGCAGGCTGTGGTCTGTTGCGGCTGGCGAGATCGCCGCAGGGCAGGAGCCTGTGATTGCGTGTCTTTCTGGGATTCCCAGCCGCATACTCAACGTCTTCTACGCCAACGACTCTGACCTGAATGTTCTGCTCGACAGGGTTCTGTATGAATGCCTCGTCCCGCTGGGATTCCCTCCTCGAAAGCAGAAGGGCAAGGCCGCCGGAGGTTCGCAGAGCCAGACGCCCACAGGGGCCTTTGACCCCGACAGGATCAGGGCGGAGAGGATGTTGCTGCTTGTCAAGTCTCTCGACACCTCGGCGAAGAGGGCATTCCTTGCCATCCAAGGGCGGCAGCCCCAGTTCGCAAAGGTCGTCGACCTGTTCATCAAGGGTTGTGAGGCGTTCAACGGAGGGACGATCGACGAGAACGAAAAGGCCACCACGACGAACCTTAACACGGCAATCACGTATATCAGCGGCTTCTTCCCGGATTCGGCCAAGGTTAAGGCGGACCTGCAGCGCTTCGCCAAGCTGAATGACAGGCGGAATTACCAGCTGATCAAGTTTGCGATTGGATCAGAGAGCGATTTCAAGACTGTCCACGGTGCGATCAAGGAGTTGATCAAGCGTATACAAGGGGGCAATGCGCCACACCTGCTAGATTCGCTTCTTCCTATCCTGTACCGCTCCTCGTGTCTCATGTTTAACCGAAGTCACTTGCCCGCTATCATGGATTGTTCCAAGAGCGACAAGGATGGACTAGGCGCTGTTGCACACGAGGTGCTGGGCGAAATTTCGCAGCGGAACCCCGACATCTTTAAGACGCATGTCGGCGATCTTTGCAAGAGTCTGGCGGAGCAGGCGCCTTCAGAGAGGAAGCCGAATGATTCCTCGGTCGTGGATGTGCTGAAGGCGTGCGCGTCGTACTCGCGGAAGTACCCCAATGAGATCCCCCAGGACAAGTCATTCAGCCAGACCCTCATGAACTACGCGCTGTATGGGAAGCCGCCCAAGGCAGCCAAGTATGCGGTGGACATCCTACTTGCGAAGAAGGACGAGCGGGCAATGGTCAACGCCACCAGCCTGCTGCAGCGCGTGATGAAGGACCCGCGGTACGAGGCACCGAGGCTGCTGAATAGGCTCTCGACTATCAGCCAGCTGGAGCTCTTGGCGCCCAAGGTCGTGCTCGACTACGACAAGGACATACTCGACCTGGCCGTCCAGAAAATCCTCCTCAATGTGCGGACGGACGCGAAGGACGACGACCCCGTGTGGGTCAACGACGAGGACATGGATGAGGAGCTGCAGGCGAAGTGTCTCTGCTCCAAGATCCTCGTCAACAGGCTGCGGGCGACGGAGGATCCGGAGCAGGCCAGGGAGGAGGCCAAGCCGGTATTCAAGCTGCTGCGGAGCCTGATCACCAAGGACGGCGAGATTTGCAAGGTCAAGGACACGCCCAAGTACCACCGGACGCGGCTCCTGCTCCTCGCGGCGCAGCTGACGCTCAAGATCTGCACCATCAAGCACCTCGACGACATGCTGCAGCCGCAGGACTTCAACACGCTCGCGTTCGTGGCGCAGCGCGGCGAGCCGGCTGTGCGGCACGGCTTCGTCGAGAAGGTGCAGAAGTACCTGGTGCAGGGCAAGCTGCGGACGCGGTTCAACACGATCATCTTCCTGACGGCGTTTGAGCCCGTGGCGCCCGTGAAGCAGCGGCTCGAGACGTGGATCCGGTCGCGCGCGCAGTACTACCGCGGGGGGAACCAGCACGTGCTCGAGGCCATCATGGGCCGGCTGCTCTCGCTGCTGGCGCACCACCCGGACTACTCGGCAGATGCGGATAACCTCGCGGACCACGCGCGGTACCTGGTCTACTACATCTCCAACGTGGCGACGGAGGACAACCTGGGGCTGATTGCGCGGTACGCGGAGCGGGCGAAGCAGACCAAGGATGCGATCGACCCGGCCAAGAGCGAGAACATCTACGTGCTGTGCGACCTCGCGCAGGCGGTGATTCGGAAGTGGCAGGAGAAGAAGGGGTGGGAGTTCCGGGCGTGGGGGGACAAGGTTGGGCTTCCGGTGGGACTGTACAGCGCGCTCGGGTCGCATGACGCGGCGCAGGAGATTGCGGGGAAGCAGTATCTCCCCGAGGGGGTGGACGAGAAGCTGGACGCGCTGATTCGGTCGTTTGACCGGAAGAAGGTGAGTTTTTATTTGGGGGGGGGCCGCCCCCCCCCCCCCCGCCGGGGCCCGGGGGGGGGGGGGGGGTTGGTTCTG